>CAUYRT010045278.1:0-118207 GCA_963574885.1 Lepilemur ruficaudatus
GCTCAAGATTTTTCCATGCTGCCATATTTGTTGTCCTTACATTTGGTTAATCCATAAATATTTACATGTTTCTTTGCTAAAAATAAAGGAGGAGAGGGAAGGAGAGTCTTTCACAAAATATTTACAGCGTGATGCAAGATGCATGGGTAAGAAATTAATCCCTAAAAAAAAAATGATTCAATAGATCTGAAATCCAGTTTTATTTTTTTTTTAAAAAAAAAAAACAAACTTTCTTTTGCAGGTCGACTGCTAGGGAGTATGCTCTGAAAATTATCAAGAAAAGCAAATGTCGAGGAAAAGTATGTATAATGTTTGGTCTTATGAAATATAGTGTTCAGTGGGGTTGAAAGAAACACAAAGTTCAGCTCCCAAATAAACATAAGTTCACCCTAAGAGTTGCAGTTTGGTGGAATAGAGTATTATATACTCATTAGACTATAACTTTTTAATAAATATCCCTGAAATAAAAGTTAGTTGGAATGATTAAATGTTATTTTTGTTCCTTATCTTTGTTTGCTTATTTGTTTGTTTATTTTCTTCCTTTACTTTCATGGCCTAAGTTTCATTCCATCCCTATCATGATAGGTTCTGAATTTACAAGTATCATCTAAGGACTTTCAATATCTTTTGGCAATTCTAGGCTATCTGAATATCAGAATATAAGATATGCTCATTATGTTTTACCAAAATACATCTCTCTTGAGCCTCAGATGTTATAGTTGTACTCGTTTGAGTTATCTGTTTTGTGTATGTTGATTAAGATAACTTTTCCCTGGGACAGGAGCACATGATCCAGAATGAAGTGTCTATTTTAAGAAGAGTGAAGCATCCCAACATTGTTCTTCTGATTGAGGAGATGGACGTGCCAACCGAGCTGTATCTTGTCATGGAATTAGTAAAGGTATGTGTTTTGGAAAAGAGAGAAACCTCTCTTTAAGACATCATACTTTCCCATATTATAGAGTTCTTTTCCCTTATTTTCTCTCACCAGCATTCAGTGACTCATTTCTGGGCACTGGCACAGTGACTGGGAGTATCTATAAGAGAATTGTACTGCAAGAGTTCAAGTCCCGGCCTTGGTGCACATAGGCCCATGACCATGGGCACATCTCTCTAGGCCTTAGTTCCCACGGATGTAAAATAAGAATGCTGATGGGAATAGTATATTCCTACTTACTGGTGTTATTGTGGGGATAAGGAGGGGTGGCTTCCACCAGTTTGTGTGACACAGAAAGCATTAGATATCAGTACGGTTATTGTCATTATAACAGAAAAACTGACCACTTTTTCAGGAACTACATCCAAAGGTACCAACCATTTTGTAAAAACAAGCTTTAAACTTCTAGTCATCAACATAATAGAAAAATAGCACAGACTTATTAATCATGTGAATAGTCTACTGCCTTTTAGTGAATGTTGTAAATCTCATCCTGTCACAAAAAAGTTACCGTTTTAGTCTATATAGGAATAGCCAAATGTTGATAATGGTTGAGTGTTGGTGAAAGGTATGTTACCTGTTCTCTCTACTTCTATATATTTTAAATTTTTCAGGAATTAGAAGTTTTTAAAGATGGAATGTTTAGTTTTCATGAAGTTATTTTTTTCTCAAGCTTTTCATATTATGTTATGTCATGTTATGTTATTCTGACTGAGGGTTTAAGTAATTTCTGCCTTAGTGGTAGAGTGTCGTAGATTAGTGGCATCACCTTCTGCAGCAGCTGTGTGCACCGTCGGTGACAGCTTTGGGTTCCAGAGGCGTGTTTGGAATCACACACCCAAGCTAGTGACTGTGCTACGTGGGATTTTTTTTTTTTTTTTTAAGATTTAAAACAAGGAAAGCATTTAATAAATGAATCTGTTACAATATAGAAAAATGTTCCTTTCTAGGGCTGTTAAACTTTCATTTCTCAGAGTTGCTTCACTTTAGATACGTGGGCGTTTTTCTTTTTTACTTAGTGGTTACTTATATTTATAGTTGAAACCTATTTTTTTTCCTCCCCATCATCTAAGGACCTTCAACATCATTTGGCAATTCTAATTAGAACTTGTTTCTTTTGGAACAGGGGGGTTTGTTAGCAGAAACACAAGGTTATTGCCATGTTTGAGCCTGAGGGAGGTAGAAATGTTAAACTGTTACTCCATTTTATTTATTCAGAAGATTTTCATATTGGTACTTTATTATCAAATTATCTTTTTACCAACATGGTAAATTACACTTTCTCTAGCACTAAGGATAGTACTTTTACAATGGCATTAATTTTAGGCTAACAACTTGAAACCGTTCCTATTGCCCCTGTGTGTGCTGTTAAAAATTGCTTAACCGTGTTATTATTGATTAGCTGATTTTTGGAAAGCTGAGACTAAATTAAATTTGACAATGGCAAAGGCCCAAGTGTTCAGAGCATGTTTTGTGGGCGATCTTAGTCTGATTGTCAATCATATGCTTAGTTGATTCTAGAAGGGTCCTCGTTGTACTTAACTGCCTTTCTGAATTCTCCCTGTATCACCAACATATCCTGACAAGGCCAGGGAGGGTCTATATGTCCCTGCACTGGAACTCCCCAATAGTGCCACTAGATTGTACCCTTGGATTTAGTCTGACCCAGAACTGCACCAAGGCCAGGTCTGGAAGCTTCCCAAGAAGAGAAGGCCAACCCCAGGCTTGACTCGAAAGGCTCCCGTAGTGTACCCCAGAGAAGTTTAGATGAGGCTGTGCTTCTCAAAGCCTAAGTGCCCAGTGGTGGGCCAAAGAGTGCCTGAAGCTCTGGGACAAACAAGGCCTGTGTTCTGGAAAACAGTGGAGTAGCAGCTCTTAAGAGGGACATTCCATGATTATTAGGAACAGGACTTCAGACTTCTGCCTGCCCGAAGTGTTGCACATGCAAACTGCTTCTGTGTCCATAGAAGGCAGCCTGTGGGGGAGGTGGCCCTGCTGCTGGACCCTGAGGGATCCACAGGTGCTAGGAAGGCAAAGGGAAGTGGGGGAGACACTCCAGGGAGGGGCGCTGAGGAGGACGGGTCTGGAGCACAGTCATCTTGGCCTGTTTTAAAGACTAAGGAAGAAAGACCCTACCTGGGCAGAAAGGGCACTGTCCTGAAGTAGTGGCAGGAGATGGAATTGGACGAGGTGGAATGAAGGCTGCGGGAAAGGACTGGTGATTTCTTAAAGAGGGGACGGGAACAGTGATATAGCGTGTGGGAAGGTAGCAGTTGGTGCGCGGGATGCTTTCCATAAAGAGCCGGAGAGAGGACGCAGCGCAGCTGTGAGACCACACAGCACTCCGGGATGATGCGGCAGGAACATTCACTCGGACCGGGCAGTGGGTGGCCCAGAGGACGTGTGTGAGAAAGCCTGACTGCTTTGTTGAGGATGGAGAAGAAAGGAGACTGCACGATGCCTGGAGCCCAGATACTGGGACGATCGTGGTGTCTTTGCGGGGTCTCCATATGCAGCCACGCACTTCCTGCCGCGTACCTCCAGGGTGCTGTCCACAGAGACCACAGTGACTATCCTGCTCCCACCCCAGGTGACACAGAGACAACCTGAAAACCTGTGTATAGCCGCCTTGGAAGGAGATTGAGAGAGAAAGTGCTCATTTTGAAAAAAAAAAAAAAAAGTACGTGCTTAGTTTGAGAACCGCTGAGGCTTAACGACCAATGAAAAATCTCCAGAGTGTAGATTGCACAGGGAAACACAGGCTCCAAGCCGGATGGTTGTATTGGAAAATACACAAGGGCTGTATTTTGCTTGAGTCCCTTAATACATCAGGTAACAAATGGACTCAGTTGGTTACTGTGTTCAACTCTTTGGCCCACTGTAGGCAAAAATGAGGCAAATAGTGTTAGTAAGTCAGACCCAAATTCTCTGAAAGGGTTTCTGATAAATGGAACTGAAGTTGAGACCTCAAATCATTTTGTCCCACCAGATAGCAATATGTTAGCAAGGACCAAGGGAAGCCAAAGTTCAGATGAATAACAGTCATAGCAAACTTTCTGTGAACATTCTCCACTCTCTCTCTCCCCTTTTCTCTCGCATCTTTGAAATGACAGTTTCTGGTCCTTTTCTCTGTTCCCTGCAAAGGAGTGCAGTGTTGAAAAGGAAAACACTACACCCACTCCAAGAGAGCTAAATCTGGAATACGCAGGGGCTATGTATGTGCACGTGTGTGTGTGTGCACGTGTGTGCGTGTCTTGATAATTTCACGAGGCAGTAGAACATTCTGTTAAGTGTGCAGTTTGCAGCATTAACCTGTTTCTCATTGTGGGAGGCTTCGGATAATGAATTTGAACTTCAGCTGACAGTCGGTTCGGGACAGGTAGCACGTGCCTCCTGGTTCCCACGTGTCACGAGGCCTCTTCCCTGGAGACCCAGCTCTGCCTGCTTCTCCCTGGCTGGGGGCGGTGGAAATGGCCACGTGTCTCACGTGTCCTCACCCCACTCCTTTCTTTGAGCTCTAGAGGAGACGTGGCTGGCTTTCACCGTGGGCAGAGAAGTCACCATCAAGACTTCGGGGCTTTGGGAGGGAAGTGGCGGGGAAAGCCCTTAGGAACCTGAAGATTCTGGTCCATTCTTCATTTCCTTTCTCGTGTGTCAGTGGCCTCTGCAGGTGGCCCGCTGGCCCATCTGTTAACGTGCTGCTCTGCCTGCTGCTCTGTTCTCAGGGAGGAGACCTTTTTGATGCCATCACTTCCACTAACAAATACACTGAGCGGGACGCCAGTGGGATGCTGTACAACCTGGCCAGCGCCATCAAATACCTGCATAGCCTGAACATCGTCCACCGTGACATCAAGCCAGAGAATCTGCTGGTAAGAGAAGCTCCCATTCAGGGCATCCTGAGTTCCAGGCACTCCCGAGTGAATGTGAATCTTTCTTTCTTTTGTTTTTTATTGTATTTTCTTTCTTCTTAAAAATGTTTGCCTTAAAAGCTAATTTCCAGTCAATTTATATACAACACTTTTATGCTAGAAAGATTTTATTTGGTAAAAAAAAAGGAAGCCCTCTTAGACTTTCTCATCATCTCTCAACTTTACATCTCAATAATGTTATCTAAAACCTAAGAGAAATAAATCATAATGGGTTTTAAAGACACCAGCCCCTTGGCATAAAAATAATCATGAAGAAGACTGATTTCAGAAAACACAGTGGCTAGTTGGTTTGCTTTCTGTGAACTCCGCATCTCTGGGGAAATATTGAGCGTTCTCTACACAAGTAAACCAGGGTCCTTTCCTAGCCCAGTTACTAAGGGGACAATATAGAAAGGAGGGAGGAGGCAGAGACTAGGCTTGGGGAACTTACTGGGAGTGACATAAATTTTGCTGGCTCTTCAGGCTGGAATTTTAACGAAATAGATGAAATTCTCCCCCGAAGATGCTAGTTCGTCTTTTACTTTTATGATCCACCCGTGAGCATCATGTATCACATGTGACTGCTGTTAGTCTTCCCAAGTCTTCAGAAATCTGGGAATTGAAGATTCTCTTTCCAATGCAGTGTTTCTCCAAGGGTGGTCCAAAGACTCCCTGAGTCACAATTACTCCCAGATGCCTGTTAAAAATGCAACTTTCTGGGCCTGGATGCAGCCCTACCAAATCAGAATGTGGTGACTGGTGACAGTGTGCAGAAATCCACGTCACAGCCAGCTCTCCCAGGTCGTCTGCACGCACACTCAAGTCTAAAGGCCAATGAGCAGCCCAGCTCCCCCTACACAGATAAAAGCTGAAAAGATCTGCTATTATGAAGAGCCACCGACATGCTCGGCCCTGTGCTAAGGGCTTTACTGTCATTATCTCATGTAATCCTCACAACAGCCATAAGGGATAAGTTCAATTACTATCTCATGTCACAGGGAAGAAAACTGGGTGCCTTGAAGTTAAGTTACCTGCCCAAGGCTGTAACAACTCATAAGTAGAAGAGCCAAGATCTCAGTCTACTTCTGACCTATTCTAAAGCCCAACCTCTTACCTCTAGACTGCAGTAAACTCTGAGTTAGGGAAAGGTTAATTCGGTGCTTGCCATGTGCCAGGGGACAAGAGCGACACATGCCTTCATGGAGTTGATGTTCCAGCAGGAAAGACAGGCATTCCAGAGATAAATACGCGCACAATTAGTTCATTGCAATGATACTGGTAATCTTGTAGCTACTGACTAGTAAAGGCAGCCGAGGTCAAATGACAGAGCCCCGACTTAATTGCACCTCAAATTCCACATGTCCGCAGTAGCCTAAACATTCTCTTCTGCGTAGTTGCCTCCATAAACTGCAGCAATTTCCCTTCGTCTGCGTTCATTATTCCTGTGTCTTGAATTATGCAGGATTGTCTCACGGGAACAGGCTTACAACTGGGCCTTTGTTTAAAAACTTCTCTAAGCTCTAAAACTTCAGTGATTGAAAAATCGAAGTTTCATTTCCCTTCTCCTTTTTCTTTGCAGTGTTCAGTTTTGTTCCTTGCTCCTCACCTGTGCTCACTTGCTCCTCACCCGTGTTACCTGTGTCTGCAAATGCCGCTAATGACTGTGTAGCAGTGTACTTTTACTAAAACTGCCATTTGCAGGATACTTTTAACGTATTGTGCTCATTAGAACGTATTTTAACTTTAAATTACCCAAGAAGAAAAAACATCTCTTTCCTTTTTCCTTTCTTATTGGAGATATATAGAGGAACCATTGCAGTCTTTCCTAATATAGTTTTAAAGTATCTACATGAAAAACTAAAGAGAGTCTAGTCTCCATTATAGTAATTGCTTATGATGGTGGGGGCGAGGGTTGGTGAATGTTGCAGGGATAAAGCTGTTATAGGATAAAATAGCTAGAAGAATAGAACAGGTTTAGCAAAATTAGGATGACATCACTAATTGCACATGAGACCTCTGTTAATTTCACATTCAGTTGAAACTGCATGGAAATAAGAGAGAGGCAGACCTTCTCAGACTCAGGATTTATAGTCGGATGGACAGAAGTTCAAAGCCAAGTAGTTCACGCTTCCACCAGCTGGTCTCGTGACCTTGAACAAGTTACTTAACTCCTTTAAGCCTCCTTTACGGAGGATTTTATGAAGATAAAGAGACAACACATAACTATTAGTCCTATTTTTTATTGCCTTTTTATTTGTAATAAAAGTTAAATTATCCCTAAAAATAAAACTGCTTAACAATAACATTGTATGTAGTGAAAATCATTTTTTATCCTTTTTTGACATTACTTTAAAATTTTTACTATTCACCCCTACATGGATTTGCTACCTTGTGGCAAAACACACAGCAATAGACTATTTTTGGAAAACGTTATAATAAAGTTAATGTAAAGGCTTTGAACCCATTTTCTTACCTCAGGGAGTCTTACTAAATACATAAAAAAGCCTCATGGATGCACTTTGCTTTACTGTTACATGAGAAGACCTCAGAAACCCTTCTCAATTGTTAGACTGCTAATAAAATTTTTGCTAGTTTAAGTGATTAATATTTGTTATAACTAGCAAAGTGTTTTTTATAAATGTCTAATTCAGGTATATATTCTATGTAGTAAAATTGTGTACATAGAACTTTTAGCATTTCTATTTTTAATTCTTGTAGAACAATATAAAAATATAGCTTGGCCTTAAGGATCTATATTGATCATATAAATGATTTGCTTAACACTAAGTTTTTGATCAGATCAAAGTATTTTAATGAGAAAATATATTTGACTTACAGTGATGTTTTCAGTCACATTTTAGGTGAAAATTGGGACCTGACCCAATAAAAAATACTTCTTATAAATTTATTATTGTTTTATTACTAGGGTTTTTCCCCCAAGTTAATCATGCCCGTGATTTTGTGTGGTCCTTTTTGCTTTACTTGTTGTCAGCCTGGTGCTTAATAATTATATGGACAGGTGGATGTCAGAGTGGATGAGATGAGCAAGTGAGTGAATGAATGATACTTCCTCATGAAATAGAGGACAGAGCCCACCTGACAAGCCTAAGCCATTTCCCAACTCACCTGTCTCATGGAGGACTCACACTGGCCTCGGTATAAACCTCACTGAGCAGCGACAGAAAGCACAGTGCTTCCTCAGTTTATGTATGGGACTACTATGCGTGTATGCGTATTTGTATACATGTGCATATGTGTGTGTCTGTGTGTGTGCCATGATAGTTCATGACTAAAGGAATTTTTTGCTTTTCTGAAAAAAACAAAACTTTAATGCCTTCAGTTCCCACAAGTCACCACTAGATGGCAAGATTGTGTCCTTGGCAGCAAAACCATCAGGAGCTGCTTGTGTTTCTTCCAGGGAGCTGAGGGGGTCTTTTAAAAAATGTGTACACAGATGCCACTTCCTTATGAAAATTGAAGTCCTTACTGGCAAAAATATAACTTACATCACTAGTTTTTATTATATTCCAGAAATACAGTAATTTTCTTCAAATACAAAAATGTATGTTCAAAAACCTCCCAACCTCCCCAGTACTTTCTAGAAGAAATAGTTTCTCAGAGAAACTGCCTTTCTTGGTCTGAATTTTTTTTTTTTTTTTTTTGGAAACTGTCTTCAATGTCTGTGCCTGCTCCTAGCTTCCCATCAAAGCAACACATGCAGCTCATGAGCCTCATTTTTGCTTAATGGATAATATCCTGCAATCGGCTATTCCTGTTCACACCAAGTGATGATCGTAGGTTGTGCTCCAGCTCTTTCTAGTTCCAGTTCAAGCCAACACCATGCTCATAAAATAATGGATTTCCTTCTGCCTTGATCCCATGACTCTTAATCCCCAAATAAATCCGTTTTGTCATAAGATAGCTAACTACACTGGTAGACAAGGCCAGTGCCACAGACAGAATGTGTCTAGAGGTCACAGACAGATTTGTAGCCAGTCCCCTATACTGTGAACTTGAGCCACCACAGTGTGTTGACAAATGGATGGGGGGTTACCCAGAGGAAGGGAGCCAGTGATCTTCTGTGAGTTTGTCACCAGCCCTGCCCTGATCAGCATGACCAGTGACTTCAGATGAAGAAGTATTGTGCCAAATGACAGGATTGAGATCCCAAAGTACCTTTCATATGATGAAATTAAATTTCATAATATGAAATTTAATAAGCGGTAGACACGAATCCCTATGGACTAAGTGGTTTTGGTGTAGTTGGTGTAGTTTGGTGTTATTGATGATTGTAGAAAAATGGTAATGAGAAAACTTGTCTCGCTGCAGGTCAAAAGGCTATTAGTTGACCTGTAAAAGGCTATTAATTGGGTGTGAGTCTCAGTGTGACCCGGCTGCTAATAATATCAATGTATCCTTAGACTTCTTTCCATGAAAGAGTATTGCCATCAAAAGCGTCCTCAGCCTGGCTCATACCACATCACCCCTATGGTAATAACTTGATCGTGTCCTGTCTGGGACCTGGGGTTGGCCCAGAGAACGGATGGGCCGCACGGGCATGGTGGCTCTCGTCAAATACCGGAAAGGCTGCCACATGGACCATGGGAGGACTTTTTTGTGTTGTATTCGAGAGTGCTGAACTAAAACTTAAAGACATTAATGAGCAAAAGATTTAGGGTTAACATAAGGGGAAAAAAACTTTCTCACAATTTCATTTGTTTGAAAATTAAATGGTCTTTATCTTAGGTAGCTTGTATTCATTGAAAGTGTCCAAGCTAAAACTGAATGATCCTTTTTCGTGGATGTTTAGAAACAAAATTCTGCTTTCTGAATTTGGATGAAAGTTGAGGGAAAACAGAAGACACACAACATTTTCTCAAAATATTATTTAGTGCAATAAATACTAAATACTCAATTACCACCACTGCCATGTACTGAGCACTGATTTTTCTGGATGTCAAGATTATGGGTGAGTTTAGTTCCTTTTCCTGTATAATGATCTGTCTTTTCTAATTTTTCCCCAGTGACATATTGGGTAATAATTGTGTGACAAAAACGTAATAACATTTTTAAAAATTGCAATGACATCGAGTTCCCACAGTTTTGGCAAAATCCTAGGTTGTATAATTCCTAACAGAATCCGGAACGTGTGTGTTTTGTGTATCTCACTGCAGCTGCATAGAACTCTTTTTAGATAGTTTTATGACTATTTTAAATTTAGGGTGAGAATCAGGTTTCCTGGAGTTTCCGTTCACTTCTGTATCTTCCCAGATATCTCCACTATAACAGTTAAAAAAGAGATTTTTTTCTTTAATATTGTTACCTGTCTTCTTACTCCTTTCTGACGTCTGTGCAACTTTCACTGTTTTTATTATTTAAATTAACTTTTGAGTTCATAAATATTTTACATGTGGGTATAAAATGTTCTCTTTTTTTTTATTAGAGTTTTTTCCCCCCCCCAGGATACCTAATTCAAAAGTATGTGGGCCATAAAGTGTATTTCACAAAAATAATTTCCTGCTTAAATGTTGTTATATTTTAATTCTTAAAGATTAAAGATTTAAATTAATCCATTTTCCTTTGAAAACGTCATAAATGCGACATACCATGGCTGGAGGAAAATCAGTGTCTTTTTAAAGGGATCCCATATATGCTAAAAAAGTAAATTGACCTTTTTTCATGCCACTTTTGTTCAATTCTATTTGGTGAAATAGTTTTTAGTACCTATTGAGTGCCTCTGTGAAAACTATTCCAGTGGCTAATGATTCATTAGCCAGTGTTTCAACAGGTTTATCCTTGAATTGATAGCAACATTATTATGTTTGTTCCAGCACAGCTGTTCTTTTAGTCAGCTTTTAGTGCTATATTATGGGAATCTCAGAAACCATTTGACTGGATTCAGGTTATCTGTGAATTTTCATATTATTTTATGGCCACCGGCTGCATTTTATGACTATATATTAAATGTTTTATTTTTTCAAATAACTTTTCCAAATGGTCTCAGTTTCCCATCCAAGGGAAGTCAGGCATATGCCCAAGCATCTACTGTTCAGCAAGTTGCAGCTAGTGCAAATCCCCAAATAAATGAAAAAGAAACAAAAATAAAACTCTTCTTTAAAAAAGAAAAATCCTGTATAAAATCCCAGTGTGCCCCCAAAATCTACATACCTGACCTTTCACTATATGTGTTCTTAGTAGTATGTGCCTTCAGCTTTTAATTGGAACCTTTTTCATAATTGTCGCCATTTAACACATTTAGTCTGTCAAATCATGGGATGTCTTTATAGCCTTATAATAAACCCTAGAGAACAACTTCTCTGACTGTAGCCATCTGCAATGATCACAAGAGTAGCTTACAAAATACTGACGGTCTTTATGGTAATAGGATACATATGGCAGCCCACAATTACGTGTAGCTGCATTCAATTAGTGTTGTACAATTACACAGTTTTATTGCTTAGTTAAAACAGTGAAAGCACTACATACTGGGTAATTTGCACTAATCCCCGTCTCTTTAATAGCCCCTCAGTGTTTAAAATGTGGGGGAACATCTATAGTATTTAAAGGGCCTGGGATGAACATTAAATTATATCTCATGTTGTGAATACTCCTTGACTGACAGTTAATGTACTCCCACTTTACGTGTGGGTCATGTTTTATAGAGGCTTTAAAATATGGTTATAGCAAAAGGTTCTCCAGAACTCCACTTGCTGGACCAGGGTGTCCAAGTCTATACTTGCAGCTTGCTAATGTCCCATCTGAACGATGCTCAGAACGAGGAGAAGTGTTGAGGACCACCACCAGCATTGATCCAGAGAGTGGTGGAAGCCAAGGATTCAGTATTTTAAACGTGAACCCATTAGAAGCCTTTCCCGTGTCTAACTTTTAATTAAAAATTTAGTTCAAAGTGAATTTATAGCTGCCATTTGGAAAAATACTTTCTGGAGACGGTTTTGGGAGGATGCGCGTGCGTGTGTGTTTTTGAGCGCCCGTGCGTGTGCGCATGCGTGCTTAAAACAAATGTATTTAGCAATCTGTGATTTTTAGCAAAGTTTTAATTGCATTTTCCAAGGGCCTCACGCATGCCCCTGTGTCGCTGCCTCGGTAAGAGATAAGGGTGAACATAGCTCAGCTTGCAGCAGGTGCTGACGGTGAGCTCCAGTTGCAAGGAGGTTCCTTGCACCGCTTGGGAAAGGGGCTCTCCCATTGGAGGAGAAGAAACAACTGGAATATATTCCTCTCCATCCTTCTCCCAAAGCGTTGACAGAAAAAAACCCAAGTAACCTTGTTTACTGCCCTGCCTGACAGTAATTTAAACAGAATTCCAAAGTAGAGGCTTGGACCTTTATTCACCTGCAAAAACATTTTGCTGAAGCATTCCTCGTGTACTTGTGTCTAGATATGTTTTCAATTACACGGCATTGGCTTTTGTCTCTAAGCTCTTGTTGTCTGTCCTAAGCATCACTTGAACCTCTTTATGTTCATGAAAATTCTACTATATGGTTTTCAAAGCAAAAAAAGGGGTCATGGTACAAGTGATTAAAGAGAGAGAAAAAGAACATTAAAATGATAGATTCTATATATTTTGTTTAAATGGTTTTGGGGAAGTATTGTTTTTAGGTACTCATTTTCTTTATTTTAGGTAGAAATTTTAGTGCTTTTTTTTCTTAGTTATTGAAACTTTGGACTTATTGATCATCTATATTAAATAGAGTTGGTATATGGCTGTATGTTAGATGGAATTTCCACTAAAATGGAGTTGCTCAAAAGTAAAACCTTTGCTACATGTAAGAGAATTACATGGTCATGTTCAGAACTAAAACGGGAATTATGACTGGGTCTGCCAACATCTGCTTTGGACAGATTCAGACTTTTTGAATAAAGTTAGGTGATATAGATACGATTAGAAAAAAGCTAGCTGGGGTTGAAGAAATTAAAATCTGCACCACCTCACAAAACATACATTATGAATGTTTGGTCCCAGCAGAACATCGAAGCAAGAGATTATTTTGCATTTTAGAAAAGTTATTGGCAACAAAGTGGAATTAAGGAAGGAAACAATTCTGCTCTGCCTCGGAAATAAACTAGACGATCTGCTAGATGTTTGCATCTCAGATTTCTTTTCCCGAAAATCATTTGCATGTCATTTGAATGACCAGAATGGCTGCCATGCTA
The DNA here is from genome assembly GCA_963574885.1 of Lepilemur ruficaudatus. Lineage (NCBI taxonomy): Eukaryota > Metazoa > Chordata > Mammalia > Primates > Lepilemuridae > Lepilemur > Lepilemur ruficaudatus. Next base: position 13,024 of record CAUYRT010045278.1, read on the forward strand.
AGACTGCAATTTAGGAATCTCTTTTGCCTGAGAACATTTAGGCCAGGGACAACTTTGTGTCTTGCAGCTGTGATGCCTCAAAGTTTCTAACAAACCTAATTATGGTGACCAGGGCGGGACAGCTGCTTCATTAGTGAGGGAAGAAATTGTCCATCCCAGATGACAACTAGACAAAGCCACATCTGTAAGGGACATATACTGTCTTTGCCCTAGCAACCCAGGTACAGGTGACCCCGCAAGTCTTTGGATACCTGCCCCAGGGCAGCCCAAACTTGATCATGATCGCGAGCCCTTGGGGAGAAGACTCCGTGTTATGAGTAGGGAGAAGATGTAAAAGAATATTTTCTGCCCAGAAAAGACACAGTCTCTCCAGAAAGGAGGATCTGACGGTCTGCCTCTGCCAAAACAGCTGAGTCTGAATGATCATTGCTGATACTGCAGCTTAGCTGGCCAAACATGTGCACTTTCTGCTGCAGTGGAATGCGAAGTTACTCTGCTTTTTCCAGAGGAAGGCAGCCCTGGCGTGTAAACGGTTGCAGCATGCCTGATGCGTGGAGATGCGCCTTGCCGTGCAAGAGGTTCCAGCTGTGCAGCAAGTTACAGATGACCACAGAGTGATAACAGAAGAACTCACGAGCCTGAACTGGCTGGGTCAAGTATTTTGATGTACGGGGAAAACTTTGCCGTTTCCTTGAGGCATCTCCCAAAGATTGCCCTTGCTGGAAATACTAGCTTTTTACTGAAGTTTTCTTTTCTGTTTCCTAGTGATTCTTACAGAGGGTACTGAATTAGAATTCTGAATGCCCTTTCATCTTTTCTTTGAAATAAAAGAAGTTGTTTGGCATACTTTTTGGAGCAGATCCGTTTCTTTTGATCATGGCTAGAATTAAAGGAGTATAAATACTTGCCTAGAGTCACATGCATCCTTTTCTTGATTTGTTGGGTGAAAGACTGGAGACTTTTACTGCCTTAATAAGGACACCTGGACAGAACGCTGGCTCTGCACCTGATAAATCTCTCCAAACTGCCACAGGTGAAATGAAATGTTAATATTCCTTTCAATTATTAATTTGAGAAATTTAAATAGGTCCTGTTGGAAATGTAAAGCACTGAAAATAAAGTATTTTAATATATGTGTAGTGGTATTTTTGTTCAGTTACTAAAAAACTGCATTTTTAAAGCTGCTTATGTATTGTAATGAAGAGGTCATTATTTTCGCAAATTGGAGACACCACACTAGAGACTTTCTAGACTTCATTTTATGATGCAAATCAATTTTAATTGTAGAAAACATCAAATGCACATAAGCAAAAGGAAAAAAAAACCCCAAACCTCCCATAATCCTACCGCTCAGAGACAGACACATCAGCACTGTGTTTTTTCAGACTTTTTCCTTACACATATTTTTTTCCTCTAATGGACATTTTATACAAACAATCGGAAAACTGCTATCCTCACTTCCCAAACATAATACATTTCAATAAATACCAACCCACATCACCATTTGTAATGGCCATGTAGCTTCCCATTATAGGAATGTACCATAATTTATTTAAAGAATTTCCATTTGCCAGGTGTTCATCGTGTTTCCAATTTCATAGTAATCCAAAGAAAGATATTTTTTATGTATATCTTAGTATTATTGCCTGATTTTTTCTTTACTTTATATATTAATATATTAATGAAACCAGCGTCCCTTGTCTCTTCAAGAAAAAGCTTTTGGGCCCTTGATTTTCAGGCAGTTACGACCTTTACCTTGATTTTAGGTGTATGAGCACCAAGATGGCAGCAAATCCCTGAAGCTGGGTGACTTTGGACTGGCCACCATTGTAGACGGGCCCCTGTACACAGTCTGCGGCACCCCGACGTACGTGGCTCCGGAAATCATTGCAGAGACTGGGTAAGTGCTTCTCTGCCGTTTAAGTACGAAGCTTGCGACAGAACTGGCCTGCTTCGAGAATAGAAAAAATGGTACCTCTCTGTCCCATCCAGGCAGAATTAGCTATCAGGTTTCTTTCACTCCTTTTTAAATTTTATTTTATTTTTTAACTTTTACAGTAGGAACCATTTTCTCTGTCTTCCCCGTCAAGTTGCCAATTACTGCAAGCTTGTGTAAGACTTCCATTTGGCCTTTATTAACGATAGAACAGAAGTCATTAACCTCAGAGTAGAAAATGTTCGGACTAACAGAGAAACACACAGCGATGGTGATTAACTCGCATTTGGCGATAAAAGAAACAGACACCACTGTGTACAATGATTACAGTCTACTGTGGTTATTTCTCTCAGCCAGTCTCCTCTTGTCCCTCTTGGGGACCCATCCATTTTCTGTGGGGTGCAAGCACCCTTAGGCATCAGAGGACCACTGGGAATTCGCTGGGCTTTGTGTGCAGAATCAGATGAATGAAAATCTCCACCCTAGGAAGCAGGGAGAAGGCAGGGTAGCCTCTTCCTCACTAAGCACCTACTGTATGCCAGCCCTTAAACTCATTTTCTCACTTCTTTCTCCCGTAGATGGTACTATTCCCATTTTGCACTTGAATAAACTGAGACTCTGGTCGGTTAAATACCATGTCAGCTCATGACCAGTTAGTGGCTGAGTCAAGATTTGAACTCAGGACAGCCTGAGTCAACAGCTCGTTGAGTAAAGAGCCCTGTTTCTCAAAGAGCCACAGATGGGGTCTGAGGCGCTATCCCTAAGCAGAAGGAATGGTGAGGGCAGGGTGGCCAGGGGAGGCAGCCCTACTGTTGCTTCTCATTAGCAGTCTCAGCGCACACCTGGAGATCTAGGTGGCACCCTCCCCGTGACTCAGTAGCGAGTTTTGTTGCTTGTGCCATAGACCGCAAGGGCAGGAATACAGACCAGAATCCCACTAGGGAAATCCCCAAGTGAGATGAGAGGGAATGAGGGCTTTTCTATTCTTCAAAATCTGAGTGAGTTGGGAGCCCACATCTATAGACTTACTGAACCTCCCTCAGACAATGCTGCCTCCGCACAGCCACGCTGTCTACTGGGACATCACATGACCGCTGCTGGGAGGGAGTGGTGCGGGGCAGAAAGAGGATTTGGGGGGGTTCCTAAACACCTCGGCTGGAGCCCAGCTCTGCCATTGACTGGTTGTGTGATCTTGAGCAAAATTACTCACCCCTCTGAACCTCAGTTTTCTCTTCCGTAAAATAGGTAGGTAATGCTTGTCCCTTCCAACCTGCGGAGTTGTTGGGAAAATAACATAAAACAAAGTATGGCAATGCTTTATAAATTGGAAAATGTTCTCTAAATAATTATAATTCCTAAAGTTAAGAAGTTAGATCGTCTCAAGGATCCTCCCCTATCTCAAATAATAAACCTTTTTGCTGAAACTCTTTGCTTACTGATATTTGCATTTGAGCCCCCAGGCATGCTTTACTTTGATTTTTATTCACGTGCCTTAGTCTTTTTAAAAATCGTTATTATTTTTTTATTCTTTCCTCAAACTCTGTTTAGCCTGTGGGTTTAAGTGTAGTGTTTGTCGTTAGGTTTTTTGTTTTGCTTGTTTTTCTTTTTGTTTTGGAATAGAAGAGTCATGGATTTTACCATGCCCCGTAATGTGTCCTGGGCTGACTTTGCTCACTGTCACATCACTTATTTTTCCAGATATGGCCTCAAGGTGGACATCTGGGCAGCTGGTGTGATCACCTACATCCTGCTGTGTGGCTTCCCTCCATTCCGTGGGTACGGGCAGCAACACTCTACTCGGCACCAACACAGCGTTTCTCTTTTCTCTGAATGATCCATTCTCCCTTCTTGCACAAAGGAGCCTGGAGCAGGGAAAGAACATAAGAACTTCACTTGCAAGCCCTGTTATTTTTTTCCATGTCATGCATGCTCACTTATATGCCTCCCATATATTTTCCTCATATAGTTTAAGAACTCATTCCTTCTTAATTTACCAAAACAGTTCCATATTGACGTTTTCAATTGCTTAAAAACACACTTTTACACATGTACGGGGAAAGGAGGGGCTCCAGGGCACGAGAATGAAGAGAAATGCGCTGAGTTGACATCATGATGCTGTGTTTTCCTTGTTGTTCACCTAAACAGAAGCGGGGATGACCAGGAGGTGCTTTTTGATCAGATTTTGATGGGGCAAGTGGACTTTCCTTCTCCGTACTGGGATAATGTTTCTGACTCTGCAAAGGTAGGTGTTCAGTGCCTTCCTCTTCCATATAGCCTGTGTGACTTAACAGAGTTGGTGATTCCAAATCATGGTGTGCCAAGAGTCTCGTGCCATCATAAACGTGATTTCTGTACACACTTTAGTTGTCATTACTGGGTTTTCTAAGGTTTCACAGTCTTAAGTCGTCTGTTCATAGCCATCCCAACAAGTGCTTACCGAGTGCTTCCGCCTCACTGGCGTCACCTCCCTCTGTTGTCACTCCAGTGACATTGCTCTGTCTTGCTGTGCCCCACGCTTGCCAAGCGGGGCCCACCTCAGATTTCTGTATGGCTTATTGCTTCACTTCTCTCAGCTCTTGACTTAATGTCATCTTCTCGGTGAAGCCTTCCCAGGCCATCCTGTTTCCAGCTGCAGCTCTTGAACCCTGCCTGGCTTGCCTGATCCTCCTTCTCTCCCTTATTTTTCTCTATGGCACCTAACACCCTTGTGTCCATCTGGAATACCATCTAACTACCTGTCTGTATCTATCTGCGTCTCTAGAGAAACGGATAAGTATAGATAGGTGGCTAGGTCTTATTTGTAGAGTTTATTTCCAAACTCTCCCCACTGGAATGCAAGCTCTGTGAAGGCAAGGATTTTTGTCCATTTTGTTCATTGCTGTATCATGAGTGCCTAAATTATGACAGTGCCTAACTGGTGCTCCATATATATTGAATAAATGAATAAATATATTAAATGTCAATGAGTGAATCAATCAATTAATCGATCGAAGGGAAGAAAGCTTAACTTCAACGTAGGTTGAAATGATCAAGAAAGACTTTACGGGAACCTGTGATTTAAGTTGAACCTTGAAAGACAGCCAGGATTCGGAGGCGAAGGGGAACGGGGCATATGGTTTTTATCCACTAAACTAAGAGCTCAACCTCCAAGATGGATGGTGGTGATGATTGCACAACAGTGTGAATGTACCGAATGCCACTGAACTGTGTGCACTTAAAGATGGTTACAGTGGTAAATTTTGTGTATATTTTACCACATTAAAAAAATGGTCATAATAGGTCAACCTCTAAGAAAACTATACAAATCTCACATTGAGATATTAGTAGACCTTGGAAAAGAAAAGGAAAACCTTTTGATTGCTGTCTTTTCAATTTATATTACGCCTTCCAGTGCTGACTTAAATTCTTGAAAATGCGATGTTGAGAAATAATTATCTTTTGGCGGCTCAATGTGTCCATCCTGTTGCCCGCGTGTGAGTTCCATTTCAAACCCGACCCCTTACACTTGACCACTTCGCATAGAAAATGATGTGAATTGGGCACACGTCTCTCATTTTCTCCAGCTGTCCGTGAATCTGCCTCGGGATGTAGGGAAATGTATGAAACTGCAAGAAGTGTCAGAGGAGAGGCACAGGTGGAAGGAGAGGGGATGATACAGGTGCAGGGGTGAAGGTGGAGATGTTCTCACCAGTGAGCAGGTGCGTCCAGAACCTGCCGGGCTGTCAGTGCCGTCACTCCTTGCCTGAGGGCTTGCAGCTGTGGCAGATAGGACCGTCTCCTGCACCTGCACAGCACCTGGCAAAGGGCACATCACAGTAGTTGCTTTACTACGTCCCAGTCCAAGTCAGAAAGTGAATGAAGAAAGCTAAAGTGGACTCTGTACACCAGTGAAAATAATTCATTTTTCCATCCCAAGTGGTACTAAAGCCTAGGGACTTGATAATGCACGGCCAACCTTTTTGTTACTTAGGAACTTCTAATCCAAAGTGGACAAAGGTATGACAAACTCATCATTGAGACCAAAGCCCTGCCTTCCTGGTCCAGAGCAATCTGTGCTCATGGAGAAATTTCATTAATTTCAGGATCATCAAATTATTTACCTCTTATTAGTTCTATTTTCTTTGTATTGATTAGTCTGGAAAATTTTGAAGCAGTTTTAACAAATTTTTTTTTAGAATTCTTTGGCTACTAAAGATAGTTCTCTCTCTTTTACCAACTAGCTGTTGGCAATTCTGTGTCTTTCCTCATTCCTTTTTTTCAAACCTAAATATGCTATCTTGAAATTTGAAAAAAAAAAAAAAACTTCTTTTTTCTTTCAGCTGACAAAGTGAAAATTTAATTAAAGTGTCTTAAAAATGTGACTTCTGTGTTAAACTAATTAAGAAATCTGTCTTAAAAGTGCATAATCCTAGACAAAAAAAGGAATATTAATTCTTAACTTGCATAATTTGTTCCTTTTCTACTAAGAACATTTTTGTGAGATTGACTTTAATATTAATTTGATTTTTCAATCAACCACAAGCTATGTATTTATAATTCCAAATGTTCACCTTTCCTTTAACTTTTGAAGGTGTTATTCAGGGAGCCACGGGTAAGTGGAGTTGATATATTTAAGATTTAGAGCTTTTTTTTACAAATGCCTCTCCAAAGTAAAAGAGAACTGCATTTGTAAATGCCCAGCTTTTCACCTTAGAAATGAGATAAATGGAATCTAATGTTCTCCTTCGCAGGGGCTCATCACCATGATGCTGTTGGTGGATGTCGATCAGCGGTTCTCCGCCGTGCAGGTCCTCGAGCATCCCTGGGTTAATGTAAGTGACTGGCTCCCTTCCCTGTATTCGCTACTACTGCTCCTTTTAAAAATCATCTGCAGATTTTTTAATGCTATATCACCTCCTTTTTGAAGTGTTATGTTTGGGTTTGTTCCTCCTCTTGAAATGTGCCAGGACAGTTACAGGATCTTTGACTTGTTCCCTCAGGGCATCTGATGTACGTGTTCCATTTGATGCTGATGGGACCGTCTTCCCTCAGGTGTGCGGGGTGGAAGGAGGCACAGGCCAGCTGCAGGTTGTCTTGGTGGCAGCAGTTGGTTTTGACGTATCTACATGAGCTAATGAAAAGCCAGCTTATGGTCCGCAAATTGTCAAATTGCATGATAGCCCTGGAAAGAATGAGACAGGGTGACCACACAGAAGAAACTGGAAAATCGGAATTGGAAATGTGGCCCTCGAAAGGCTCCTAAGGAGCCAGAGAGGAAAGAGATTCCTAGATGACAAGCAACCATTGTAGATTTCTAAATGCATTTGCATCAGAGGACAGCTGCCTGCCAGCCCTGTCCCCCGAGAAACAATGTCTGATACAGCCAGACTGTCACGGGGCAGTGAGGAGGGCTTCCCCAGCCCGCCTCCATGGGGAAGCTATCATGGAAGGCCTCCCAGAGAAGGAGGTGCCCGAGCTCAATCCTGGAGAAGATAGGGAAGGAGTCAGCTCCGGCAGGGTATGGGTGTCTGCTAGAAGATACCTTTGCGAATGTGAGCAAATGTGTCTACACACACGCGGGGTCTGCAGTGCTATTGGAAAGAGCATAAGCCCTCCCCCTGATGCCAAGCCAAATGGCCCTATATTAAGAATATCCTGACTCAACTGGGGCAAAGAAACAAAACGAAGAAGGCTGCTGCTGTTACCTGTGAAAAACTACATTGCTTGTTTTCCTAGGGCAGCACAAACATGTCTCGGCAGTCACTTTCTGCCTTCTCAGCCTGCTTTGTTCACGTTTTTACACATGGTCCCACTTTGCTGGTAATTGGGTTCCACGGCTCTCTCTGGAACGTGGACTTCTGCTGTCACTTGAGTTTTCCCTCTCAGATTTCTTAAAAACATTTCCTAAAAGCAAGGATAGCATTTAGGTAATCATCTAGGAGATTCAAAACTAAAAAAAAAAAAAAAAATACCCTTTATATAATTCAAAAAGACTTTATATTCTAAATGAAAAAAAATATATTGGTTCTGGCAAAAGCTTTTTAAAACTTGATGGATCAAGTAATTGCTTAACATTTAAAGTCATTTTTATATAGTAACTAAATCAGAAAACGGATTATTTTCTTTGTTTCAAACTAATATATAAAAAAAGTAAGGTGTCACAACCAGCATTTGGTATTTGTCAAGGTCTCTGAGTACAACAAATGAACAAACAAGCAATCGAAATAAATAAACTAGGAACTTAAAAGGATATCCATTTAATGAGACATTTTGCATTTGGCAATCAAATTATATCTGATCACCACAAAAGACGCTACCTAAAGGGGAGAAAAGTAATAATAATTACGTGAACCCTAAGGAAGTCATCAAAACGCCCTTCCTGTGCTCTCATTAGTTCTAATTTTCTCTATTGCTTATACAATGACCTTTTCACCTGGCACGCTTGGAATTGAAAGGGCAGTCTCTTACAAACAGAGAGAAGAGTGTAAAGGCAATAGAATAAAAAAAAGAATCTAGCCAGCAGAAGTCACTTGTTTTAACCTCACTCCGAGAGCTTCTGCTAAGCCCACACTTATTTTTCATACACTCCGGGTGCGAACCCCACTGTGCTCCTTGGTATCCTTGTCCTCTGTCCTGTTGCTGGAAGAATCCAATGAGCCGGCTGAGCAAAGGCATTGTCCGTATGCAGCCACATGTCTAGGAGAGGGCTATAGATTCCCGGAAGGAGCGTCTACTCACCCACCTGCATGACCTTGGGTTCTCTCCTTGGAACCTGTTTTCCTGTCTGTGAAATGGAGAAAATAATATTGCCCTCTCTGCTTGTTATGAGGCTGGAAATGATCATATATTTGAGGGGCCTGAGAAGACAATTCAAAGCCCTCGCACCTCATAGGTAGTTAATACGTATTTGATGAATTTGAGTCTGAGCAAGACAACAACTCTATCATCCGTTGCTACGTGCCGATGAAACGTACATTCTATTCTCATCAATGTTGGTGTATGAGAAGCTTGATTAAGGACAAAAGACTCTCATCCAAAAAAATGACCCTGTTTGTGTGCCACAATCCACGTAGCTAACGCGTTTGTCATGAGCTCCGGCGCCTTCTGCAGCATCACAGCTGCTTCCTTTAATGTAGTTGTAGCACTGCCCCAGCTAAGTTTATTTACCTTCTTACCCATCTAGTGGAGAAATATGCCGTAGACACACATATTATAAGAATGGCACTTTGGGAGGCCAAGGTGGGAGGATCAGTTGAGGCCAGGAGTTTGAAACCAGCCTAGACAATACAGCAAGACCCTGTTTCTACAAAAAGTAATGGTAAAAAAAAAAAAAAAAAAATTAGGCAGGCATAGTGGTGTGCATCTGTAGCGACTTAGGAGGTTGAGAGGGGAGGATCCTTTGAGCCCAGGAATTCAAAGTTACAGTGAGCTATGATCACACCGCTGCACTCCATCCTGGGCAACAGGACCCTGTCTTTAAAAAAAAAGAGGAGAGAAGAGAGGGGAGGGGAGGAGGGAAAAGAAAAAGAAGAAAGAAAAATAAAAATGGAATAGGCAATGATTTATTTTGATCATTCCAAAGCCCGGGGGAAGATTGAGTCACTTTTCCACCAAATGATGTTTAATTGATAGAAAACATAGGTTAGTGAGAAGTTCACAAACTGCATTGACATTTCCAAAACAATTTCTTATTTGTAATTAGGATCAAATTATTATGATTATAATATTTCAAACATATATTGCTATCTTTGCATTTTTATTTTCCAAATATTGACCTACCTCATCCCATGTTATTCTCCTGCTACTCTAGGATGCTATCGTTTTACCTAATCTATGTTTTACCTCAAATTATCTTGCTGATTTCACTAATGAAGAAACTGAGGCTCAAAGGAGTCCAGCAGGAAGCTCAGTGGAGTCTTTCTCACAAGGGCTGAGGCCCGGGGTTTGGCCCCCAAGATTCTGATTTAATGGGCTGCACCAGCAGCATCTGGAAATCAGGACTTTTAAAAGCTCCCAGATGATTATAATGTGAGACCAAGTCTGAGAACCTTTGTCCTGGTGGAAGGGACTGGTTTAAAGAAAACGAGTGTAGATATTTAGCCAGCTAAAGACTTTCCCTCACCTTCCTGGCCTGTTCATCTTATTTTACTGCCTTTATCCCACCTACCTACACTTTTGGAAAGATACTGCTAAGCCAAGATACTGAACAAGGAAAAACAATAAGAGAAAGGAGAAAAATCAGGAGTCTGGATAATCTCCCAGGGTATTTCATGCCAACTAAGAAAAATCAGCCCTACCCACACAGAAATATGCACACATTCATCTTATTGTGCTGGCAGAATTTGTTAGAAATTTAGCAAAGCCCAAGGACATTGTAATAATATATAAACCACTGATCTATATTCATAAATTGTAAACGATGATGTGGAATTTCACTTTCCATGTGGCCATCTCATCCTCTCCTTGCTCCAAGGTAGATCTTAGTCTACTTCACGTTTCCTCCCCAAGTGCGGTGTGAACTGCAGACGGGGAGTCGTAGGGCTGTGCTGGAGAGAGTCGTAGGCACTGGGGGTGCTGTGCAGCTGGGGATGGTTACCAGGAACCACAGACAGAACAATGGCATGGGAAATGGAACTGCTATTGAAAAGTACTCTAATGGATTTGGAGTTGTTTAAAACTAAATTAGAATACTCTGGTAGTAAACCACTCAAGATTGCGCTGCTTCTCATAAATTTACAAATATTACTAATAAGAGAGTCTGGCAATGAGCAACCTGAAAACCAGATCCATGATTCGAAACCAAAATTCTGCAAGGAGAGGAGGATTTGCTAAAGCGTTACCCCTGGAATGGTTTCCTGGAGGAAAGCAGGGAATTCACGCCACTGAGTGACTTCACATTCCAGCCCCCACAAGTCTCCCCAGAGCTCTGCCCCAGAAACCCCGAGAAGCATGGAGATCGGGAGGCGAGGTCTCCTACAGACAGCGGTGAGGAGTTCATTTTCCATTTTGCAAGCTAGTTTTGTTCTTGTCAGCTGCAATGCTCTGCCAAGTGGTGGATGGGAATTTCTAAATCAAAAACCACTAACCTCAAACCACAACCAGCCTATGTCAAACTTCAGAAACTACTCCCAAACCAGAACGTATGGTAATAATACTATAACTATTTGTAAAATACTGCCAGGTTTGTCACGTTTAGAAAATTCATAGCACATTTTTGGCACATAATCCATTCTGAATAATGGTGATAAAGATGTATATATAAAAATGTGTGTTTTTAATGGCCCTATTTATTTTATTGATGCATGACAGTAAGTTAGCTAAATCTCCATCATCCATCTGTTTGGCTCAGGTAGAGATTAGATCCCTGCAAAGCCAGTTGTTTATGTCTTTTAATCCAATTATGCTGAAAGCCTTCAAAATTTATATAAAAATGCTATAGACTTTTTCGTTGTCATGGGGTATGTATGTGTGTGTATGTGTGTGTCTTTCACCTACTCCAGCTGAGACACCTTATTTCACTGGGAAAAAAATCCTGAAATGTTTTAAGATTTATGAAGTCGAAAGCACCTCTGACAACTTGTGAGAGTTGTTTCGCTACTTGCATTGCTTCAGCGTGAACTAATAGCCCAAGGGAATCTCAAACCTTCACTGGAATTTAAAGCTGGAGTCTTAACCTCCAGGTCCCAGGATCTGAAAGAGTTGCCAGGAGCCTTGACAGGAGATTAGGACCAGGACAGGGCCAGGAAATGGTAACGACGTCCAGGCTGAGGTGGTGAGAAAGCAAACTCTTAGCTCAAGAGCTGACGGGGTTGGGGGAAAGCCAGGTAAAGGTAAATTTCTGGCAAAGATGGCAATGGCGGGGAGAGAGAAGGAGGTGTGATCATTCAGCAAGAGATGCGTCTCCCTCAAGAAGTTAAGTAGGGGCTGCTCTTACAGAAACCCAGCTGGCTTTGCCCATAATTGCACCCAGGCTGGTACACACAGCAGTGCCAATCACAGGACCACACCACTGGCCTGGTGGAACTGCCTTTCATCCGGCACCAGCCAGGCCTTGCAGCGCTGCCTGCTGCACAGAGGATCCCAGAGCACAGAGGATCCCAGAGCTCTTACAGGTCGCATTGCCACATCCCAGATTGGTGGACAGCTCTACTTGCCGTAGAAGTTTCTAACTGTGTTCCACTGCGCCCCTGACATGCTCAGCGTCCCTTTAGTGACCTTCGAATGTTTCCCAGGCTCCATGAAGTCCAGTCCAGATACTCTTTTTTGGTTTTGTTTTTGTGTGTGTGTGTTATTTTTTGGTCTCCTAATTCAATTCTCATAGCCCCTCACCATTGTGCAACTTTTCATCACGGAAAAGATGATTCACTGGGTATTTTCATTTAGCACTCAGGCAGCCCCTTTGTGGCCGGACGCCATGCTAGGGAATGCTTTCAACTGACTCGACGTGGCGTGGGAGAAAGTACACGGAGTCTCAGACCCGGTTTGGTCCTGACTCAACCACTTGCTAGCTGGGTGGCCTTGAGCAAGTGATTTTACCTTGCTGAGCCTCAGCTTGCTCGTCATCAACATGGGCGTGATGGTGCACGTGGCAGATGGTAGGCTGTGGATGAAGGAGATCGTGCGTGTAAACCGTTAGCACAGGGCTGTGTGACGGTTCACCCTCATGTCACCTTCCTCCCTTGCCTTTCTCCTTTCACTCGCCTGCCCTCAAAACAGGTCTCTCCCGGTCTGTCTTAGTTTCATCTTGTCTCGGAGAAAGAGGTAAGCCTACACCTCCCCAAGGCAAACTGCTGCATTTCCGCCCTCCCTCCTGCCCTGCCCTTTCTCCCGTCTTTAACTCTCCCCGTCCTCTAGTTTCTTACCCGAGACTACAAATATGCTCAAGTTTCTAAAAAGAAACACCTTCTCTCGAATTGCTTCCCCAGCGTGTTTTTCAAACTATCTTATGATCGAAAGCTCGTATATGCCCCTTTGCCTGAGATAGCCTGGGACTTTATGAAGAGATGATGGTTAGAAGGACGAATGTAATCTTGCGGTGAGGCCAGTCGGGCACCACTGCGTCAGGGTGGCCCCTTCCATTCAGGCAGAACCCCGCACTCTGCCAGAGGCATGATTCTGATACTTGTAAGACTTTCAACATCATTTCATCTCTTGTCAAATGTTTAAATACTCTGAAAAATTCCAACAGATTCCAGAGTTGTTGTCTGACTTCAATCCCAGGGACCTGTTGTTTCATTCACCCCTTTTATATACATTATTGATTTCGCTCTTGTGTCTACAACTCTGGATGGCACAATCCTAATTCTTTGCGATTATCATGCCAATTCTCTGTCACTTGGCAGTTCCAGGCAGGAACTGGATAGTGTACCGTAAAAATATCTGGGTAAAGGGAGAGTAGTCATGTACATTTCTGACACATCCATCTGGTTAAAAAGCTTTGCTTTATTCCGAATTGAGACCAAGGTTTCAATCACTGGATCTCTGTGGTACTCATTTACAGCCCATCTTTTCTTGTTCTTTCCACTTTCTCTGCCCTTGCTGTCCCATATAAACTCTTAACTAGAGATAAATTGGTTGACTCTGTTTGGCAAACATGCCTCGTGGCTTCCCACTTGCACGCACTGTACACCCTCCTCCCTCCAGACTTGGCTTCATATGTATCTTAATAAGCATATTAGTTATTCCTTCTTCTAGTCATTAACCAGTAAGTCCAAGAATATCATAAACTCAATATCCGCTGACTGCAGGACCCTGAATCAAGTGTTTGCATTAAAAATTACAGAAAATTTGGAAGATGTCGTACCAAAGAGCAAGACTTTATAAAATCACTTAACACCAATCAATATAAACAGTGCAAGCTGATATAATGAGAAAGGATTAGGGGTTTACAGAAGAGCCATGAGAATGAATTGTACTTAATTGGGAAAAACTGTCTTGGAACAGGTCATTCGAACCCAAAGTTTGAAGAAAAAAGAGAGCCCACGTGGTCCAGAAGAGCAGGGCTTGTGCCTGTTTTGTTCGCCCACCTGCTGTAGTGCCTGGTCTGTGTAGACACGCAGTTCATGTCGATTGAATAAATAAATAGCCAAGTGCTGAAAATCCCATGTGGAGAGAGCAGCTCATGCAAAAAGAGCAAGCATATTATGGTTGGGAAGAGCAGATTTATTTTCCCCGGTAGAGCCAAGAAATTACATGCAAAAGGAAGGAGAGGAAGGACAGAAGAAAAATGACAGTGGCATTGAAGGTCTTGCCAGGATTTTGGTTTTAGCAGCTAGTAACAAACTCTTTATTATCCATTGATCCATTTATTCTCCAATTATTTATTAAGCATCTCCTGTGTGCCAAGGCACTATGCTAAGAACTGGGGTTTCTGTAGGGAGCAAAACACAGTCTCTGCCTTGAAGGATCCTGCAGCCTTTTCATCATGAACTAGTGAGTGGTGACACATACTTACAGCCCTGGTTTATTGTTATTCTAACAGTATTTAGTACAAGAGAGCAATTTGTCCAGCCTCAGTCATAGATGGCTCAGGCAGAGAATAGAGGCCTTAGTTAAAATGAGCTCCAATATAAAATACGTCACAATAACAGATGATTTGAAGGCAGCAAAGAGGGTTTAAAATTTAAGGAAGAACTTCCTGCCTGGAAGATTGTCTGGGATTATAGAATGGCCGATTGAGTAGCTGTGGAACAAGCCTGAGTTTATTTACAGGCCATGCAGTGGCCCAGGCCTGCCAGTTACTTGGCTTTGGGTCTAAATGGTGAACCAAGAGGGGGAAAAACAAAAACAAAACAAAAAAAAACGGGTATTCACATTGATTTTTTTCTTTTGGGTTGTCCAGATTACCTTGCTCTTGACATATGTTCCTAGAGCCATGGTTGAAATAGATTTTATTAGAAACCAAAAACAAAAATAGTTTTTTTATTGTTTAGAAACAGTCGTCTGAGTGTCAGATGACACAGAGTAAATTAATTTTAGAGCAGATGTGGAAATGAATGAAATCTTGGAGCAGTCCTTCCAACAACAGTGTTTAATGAGTAGACATTGGTTGGTTTATATCTGACATCTTATGAATTCTAAGATCACTGCCTGTGACTAGAAGATTTGGGCTTCATTTTCCATTTATCTCATTTTTTTTTTCTTTTTCTCTTTTCTTTTTTTCTTCCTCCAGGATGATGGCCTCCCAGAAAATGAGCATCAGCTGTCAGTAGCTGGAAAGATAAAGAAGCATTTCAACACAGGCCCCAAGCCGAATAGCACAGCAGCTGGAGTTTCTGTCATAGCAGTAAGCATCTGAAATATCCACCTATAACTTTTAAAAGCAACCCGCCTAAGAGACAGGCATTACTCAGGAGATTCCACCCAGAGACAGCAGAATGGGTCATTTCTTTAGACAGCTCTACCACTTAATGCACTAGAGGAGGTATGGGGCTTATATATATTACGTGTTTTTGCGGGTCATTTCCCTGGGCATCACATCATTATCCAACACCTCCAGGGTGTCTTGCAGTGTATATTAATTTCATGATTTATTTTTTAAAGCGGAAAACTACCCCCACACTGGACTCTGTGCCAGTGCAAACTTTTTGGCTCTAAGGAAAAGAGTTTATAGTGTCCTTTTGCCAGGACCTAGAAGGGGAGGGAAGCGGAGAGAGACAACATTGCAGAGAGAGATTGGAACACTACAGATCTTTATGCTAGACCTAAACGAAAGCTAATGCATAGCAGCAGGCTTGCACAGTAAGATTTTCAGTGAAATTGAATTGCTGTGAACACCCAACTAAGTCATGATATCTTTCTCCTTAGAAATTTCTGTTCTTAAAGTTGAAAGTCTTTTAACATTTACCATTTTATTGATGCAGCTGCACAAGATTCTTTTTTTTTCTGTTCTATACATGCAGACCTACACTACATGCAATTTGATAGCAGCTCTAGGCAAAGATTAAATTGGGCCAAGGAATAATGAAACCTCATACTTCCTGGTGTCATATTCTAGAGTAAATATATTCAAGTGCCTGATTACTTGAATTTTTAATAATTTCTTCTTTTTTCAGAGTATGGAAATTTTAACAGCATATTCAATGTGAAAATCACTTGAGCTGTTTTTCCTTTCTAAACAAAGAACTTAAGACACTATGATGTAGTCTTTTTCAAAAGTATTTATGCTATTCGACAGTACCTCTCACTCATGAGCAGTACTGAGTATTTAATTGCTTCTACGGGTGTTTTTATTTTCTTTATCTTTATCTTTTTTGTTTGTGCTAGAGCTTCAGATGAAGCTAAAGATAAATAAGTGACCTACTTGATACCACCATACTAAATATTTGATATGTGCTTCCAGAATTTGTAAATGGTACAAGTGCATGCATACAGGCTGTTGTACTGTTTGCATTTCACATTTCTCAGCTCTTTCAATAGTGAGTTCCATGCGTGTGAGTAACTGACACATGTAAACCGATGGTGCTAAACAGAACGTATACGCTTTCAGATGTCCCTCAGTGCCACTGCGGTTTTAAAATTTCAAGTTGCTCTTGTTGCCCCCTCTTTAGTTCTTTCTAAGAAAATTCAGTTTAGTAGTAAATTGTCCTCCATGTCTTCCATAGACGGTCAGTGTTCTTTGTTATGAACTGATACTCAGTCAGTAATTTTTGAAAGTAACAATCTCATGGTGATTCTCAAGTAAACCAGACATTCTGTTTTCGTTGTTCATTCAAGAGATAAGTCTATTCCAAAACGTTTGATTAGACGTTTTCTTTTGGAATGGACTGCCAGCACGCTTGTCCATGAAAAGGACTGCTAAGGGCTTGCAGCTGCTAGAGAGGATGCCTTTCCACCTCTGTCATTTTGGTTTTGTTTTCTTTTTTCTTGGTCTTTTATTTTAATGAGTCTTTGGTTAAGTTTGCCTTGGTTGCTCAATATTGGTTTGTTCACAGTATTCTGGGAGTCTTACAATGACTAAGAGCAGGGACATCAGGGCAATTTTCCAATTGACAGATAGCACATAGTTGAGGGGAAATCCTATTTTAATCAAACTTGGATAAATTCCAAAACCTAATCCATATAAATTTATTAAAACCTCATCTAAGTGGATCTCAAAACACTCCAGGTAGTATTTGAAGATCAAAGGTCCACTAATTTTTTTTTCTTAAATGTCATGATTGGACTACTTTGAATGCAGTTTTAAATGCAAGTTTCTCAATTCCTCACTAACGTGTTTTCCATGGAAACTGCAGAAACTGGTGATATAAATTGTAAAGTGGGCTGTGTAATGCTGTGTTATGTATTAGTTGTGTGCTTATTTAATCTTTATCCACTAAAGATTTTTTTTAAAAAATAGCTATCAACTTAAATTCAAAATAATTGGCTGTTTTTGGAAAAGTATATCTGAAAAAGTGCCTTATGAGCTCTGCGGCACAATTCACATGTTAATTGCCATCGTTAATATTTCAAGCATGAAAGAGAATATCGATGTAAATTTCAGAGGTTGTTTCAAGAGAAACTGGTCTACCATAGTATGTGCATTTATGCACCTTCTCCAGAATGTTTTTCCTTCATGAACATCTCTGCCCTCCAAAAGAACCCGGGGGAGATCACCAATTGCAGGGCAGGACTGGGAATTCCAAAGTGGCCATTTTGGCTGCCTTTGTTATATAACTTTTGGAATAACATTGAATAATTTCGTTTATACCCCGTAACCATTTTTTCATTCTTAAAAAGAGCAAAGACTAAGTGTCAGGGTATTATCACAAGAAAGAAGTCCTGGCATTAAATAATATTCCAACTCAGAAGTTTGACCACCAAGGACAATATTCTGCTGTGGGGTAGAATATAAGTGGGAGGTAGAGGATATCCTGATAATTTAACCATTTAATCTAACTATCACTTCACCCACATCATAAAAATTCCTATAATTGATATAATACAGTAATGACTTCTGTTTGATAGATTTAGAAAAAACTGATTTCAGCACAAATTTCGTTCAGGCAGAATTTTCCTAGGCATAGATGCTCTCCCCTGAGGCTATAAAATAATGTATTTTAAACTACCTCTATCATTTTTTTAGAAATTATATACACCATCTAAAATTTTTTTAAAATACCATTAGAATGTAGTGTCTTTTTTTTTTTTTTAAAGGAAATCAATTAACATTAGTTCTTAACTGGTACTTCCTTTTCCTTGGTTAGAAACCTAACTACCTGCTGGAGATCACCGATATCTTAAAGAAATCTGTGACACTTTTTCTAGCTTAGAATGACAAAAGAAAAAAATAGTATACTGTCATAAGCAACAGCCTCTATTCATAGGTGTAATTTATGACATGAGTGTAGTTTAACATGTATTCATGGTTCTGAACCAAAGTGGTTTTTGCTCATGTTGTCATTTTTTTTCTTTCTCTGCTTCCCACCCCCTGCATTATTAAGACCAAAGAAAGGACGAATGATAACTTTATCTGAAGGTTGCAAGAGGGCCTCGAGTTGGCTAGGAGAGTAATTACCAGCTGGAAGCTCACAGGGATCACACGCCCTCCTGGAAGGAGGAGAGGTGCGCTGACGTTAGGTCAAGCCATGTGATTAAGTGGAAAGCCATTGCCGTCCTTAGAGCTGCAGCATCCTACCTCTCAGGAAGACGCCATTGTCCCTCTGCTGCCTTTCCCAGTAGTGGGGGGATTAAAAAAGAGAGACAGAAAGGGAAACAAAAGGTTATTAAAATGCAATTTATAGACATAAAATGGATTAGAGATGACATTTTAACGGTGGACTTTTTGAGAGCTGAGGGAGGAGAGAGAGGCATTATTAGATTTGCTCAGCTTGATGAAGAACCGATGACTAAGTTGTCAGTTCCAATTTATTTTTCCTCATTTAATGCTGTTTATTATTTTAACCGATAATTTTCCTAATGCTTTAAAGTTCTTCTTTTGCATTTTGCTCATGCAAATAGAGCATTTCAATCTAATTGAACAAATCCATACTAATCAGCGTGCATATAATGTGATACTGGGAAGCTTAGTTCTAAAATGAGAGACCCGGTATATGACACTTCGCCTGTAGATGGCAATAGAGAGCTAATTACTAAGTAGCTGTCTCCCTGGACTAAAACAGGCGCGCACCTTATCTTCCTAAGAGCAAGTGCACTTCGATTTTTTTTCCTAAATAAAACAAAACACACATTTTAAAAAAGATTAAAACCTCACATTGCTTTCCATGAACACTGGAATAGCCTAGTTTATAATCAGAACACCAAATCCTCCAAGCAGTTTTTAGTTTAAATGCCTGGTGCCCTGGCATGTTTTTGAAATGCCTTTGTGAATTGAGAAGTGGAAACTGTCATCAGCATCACACCAGTACCGCAGTTGAAAGAACTCATGAGCCTTTTTCTAAAGAAAAGCGTGCAAGTTGCATCTTGTCACGGGCAGAATGAGGAAGCGGGCATACAGCATAATCACTGTTCTTCAGATTTTGGGGTTGAATCTTTTATTCCCAGGTAGCCAAAGGCTAACGTCTTAATCCAGGTTGAACAGCTTTAAGAATATATCCTGTGTTCTATTTATTGTCCTTTTTGTTAATCATAAGCATTTAACTATACATATGCATTTTTAATATACAGTGAAAGCTGTTTTTATTTACTTTTATTTTCCATATTTTCATAGAGAAATTTTATTGCCTGTTTTATATTATTTTAGTTTAGAAATGTAATTAAGGTTCACCTATATGAGTAGCTCTGCTTTTGAAGAATTGACTCTTAAAGAAAGAAATTCAAATTGCTGTGATGGGTGGGTTTCCAAAACCTGACTCTTTTCCTCTTTCATTTCATAGTTATGAAGCCCTCAAATTTAAGCCTTATGGGGTAATACTTTCGGGGGTCCAATCTGCTTTCTCTTAGGTGGCTAAAGCTGATTTCAGTACTTTATTTAATTGTAAAGCATTTTCCATTTTATGCCATATGAAGAGGTGTTTATATCTTTAGAAATTGAAAGGCCACGATTAAATGTGCATTCAAAAAATTGTTTGACAAACTAGATCTATTCTAACAAATTGGCCTGTGAGATATTCGTGAGGAATTAGTGTCTCTTCTTGCCTCTTTATTTTCAATGTGAAGATTTAGGATATTAGCTATTTACCCTGCAGAAGAGTCGTCGTAACTATAGATACATAGATAGTCAATGCAGAACAGCTTGGTCTGGAGTCTTAATTCTTTAGCACAATGTTGATCCACTGAGTTGCCCCCATTTCTCTCTGCTCAGCTGGACCACGGGTTTACCATCAAGAGATCAGGGTCTTTGGACTACTACCAACAACCAGGAATGTATTGGATAAGGTATGAGATGGTGCAGCTCGACAGTCAGTGTTTCCATGGCAACGTGCTGGCAGTCTCCATTAACCAGTTCCTTCGGTGGATAAACATGCTTTTGATTTGTTATCCAGTCCATATGCTGCTTTATCGGTTTCATTTTAATCTTGATTGAGATGCCACACCCCCTCATTCCTTTTTTTCACCCATTATTCACACTGACATTTGCCAGCTTTCTTTCCATTGCACATGCTCAGTATCAATTTTCCTTCCGGTTAAAAGGACAGTATATTTAGTGCTAATGCCAAAGCGTTTTTCCTGTTGTTGCTAATTAAAACAGTGATTTCCAGTGCTCTTCTGTCCCTTAACAAATGGAAGAACAATAGCACATTTAGTGTATGTGCTATAGAAGTATATACTGTCATTTTAAAGTCATCAAGCCCAACCTTGACCTGATTAGATGGATGAAACAATGCATTTACACGTTAGTAGTAGAAGCGCCTCAAAGTACAATGGGCTATAGAATGCATTGTGTGTGTTGGTAAGCTTGTGTTTTCAAATTCTCCACCTTTCTGTTTTGTTTTCGTTTTATTGTTCCCTCTCTCCCCCTGGAAATCCCTCTATGTACTAGCTCTTGCATGAATTTATTTTTCAATATTATGTAACTGTCAGATTACTTAGCTGGCTTATCAACTCAAGCAAAAGGGACTATGGGAGGTATCGATTTTTTTCCTAACTGGGTTAAGAATTCTATCCAATCGTTTTCTATTCCAGTCAACTGTCCTGGCATTTCCTTCAAGGGGCATTGTTTGTGTCTCTTTAAGTTATCCACAAGCAGGATGGTTTTTGATGGTTTGAGAAATGAACTCTGAGAAGTCCTAGGGAACTTGTTTTCTCCGTCTTAATGTTTCTGAAATGATCTCCAGGTAAAGCTCCGCGACTCAGTGTTTGCCAAAAAAAAAATTTCGCTGGTTTTGGCATTTGTTTTCTCCAAATTATAGAACCTGTCTGTAGTAACATAGTGGCTGCCTGACATTGTTTCGTGGATGAGACTGCTAAATTTTACAAAAAAGAAAAATATATATATGTATATGTATTTCATACATATAATTTTAGCCCTCGATTATTATCGCTAATTATTTTTCTGTAATTAGACACTCTAAACAAAGGCCACAAAAAATCAGAAAAGGACACACCTTGACAAACGATCCAGGTGCAGTTACACTAAGATCACGATAATTTCCAGATGTTTCAAACAAGGAAACACCCAAACCTGAGTAAAATGTTTTAAAGTGATTTTTACAGAAAAGGCTATTTGTATCTTCTCCCTTGATGTGCATGTAGGAGTTGCATGTCAACCTTTTTTTTACCTAAGTAAATTAACTTTATAGATGTAGAAAGAACTTTGCTTTAATTTTGACCTTTTTTTGGAGGGGGGAGGGTGAGTGAATCATAATTTGCCTTTGTGCCGACTCTGCTTTTGATTTTTTAACATGGAGCATGATTCATCCATCTTTCACCTTTTACTGAAAGAATATATACTTCCGGAAGAGTGCACATATCGTGAATGTACAGCTCCATGACATTTCACAAACCAAACGTGCCCCTGTAAAGCAGCACCCACGTCAGGCACAGAACATTCCTAGCACCCCACGAGACAGCCCCCTCAGCCCTTTCCAGGAGGGGTCACTTCACCCCAAGGTTAGGCACTGACCACATTAATTAGCTTTGGCTGGTTTTGTACTTTATAAAAATTGAATCACACCATGCTCCATCCTTTTTTAATTGTATGTCTCCTAACCTCAGGCATATTAATCAGATATATATGTGTGAAGTTGATATACAATTAAAAATAGGCATCAAGTATGTCTAATTACAGTTGTGCATCTTTGTGTCATAAAAATCACACATATAAGTTCATCTAATTTCGCAAAAAGACAAACCCTTAGAAAATTAAATTACTTCATTTGTAGGATTGAGGGTGGGCACAAAACACCAAGTAAACACAATAGTTGATAAATGTAGCCACGTATAAAAAGACCATTTAACTAAAATCCTGGTGCGGGTTCCCATCAGCAGACAAAATGACACATCCCTGAATAATGGGCAGGAGCAGATGGGAAATAATCTCTTTTTTCTTCCGCACATAAACTGCTCTGTTTTCCAGCTGGGGGCAGTAACAACAATGTTTATAGTTAATGCCGCACTAAACAGCGCACCCAGTATGCGCTGCTAAATCGGAGAAATGATGCTAAAAACTCATCGGCATATATGCTTAATTAGGAAGTTTTATAATGCCATTTAGCCCCAGAACGAACACACTCTCCTCACTGATTGCAAACGCTTGCCTTTTATCTCCACGGAAGTAGGAGCATTTGTCTAACCACGGTGGCAGCCAACTTTCCAACACAATCATCACAGGCGAACATCCCCACGCCCCATTGTTGTGTTTAAAGCGCTCGTGGCTGTTTCCACGACTCTGAGCAGAACACTTGGGAGCCACGTTTGCATTTTTGTAAAGCAGCTCACAGCGCACAGGCTGAAAAAGCCATCTTTTTGGGGTGTCCAGAATTGGCATATCCCTCTTAATTGTCTTTTTGGTGATTGTAGAGAAATAATGGGCATCCGTTTCCTCTTTCTCTCCTTCTTTCTTCTGCCTCTTAGCAGAGAGCTGCTTCCAAGGGAGCAGCATTCTCCGCTTGGCCCATCTATTCAAGAGACTTTGTTTCTGTCACCTGGAGTCCAGCGGGGACTCCGTCCCAGGAATGAGCTCACTGGGCTCACTCCACAAGCCCAAGAAGCCTTCATTTTTCCCTGCTGCAAGCCACTGGAAAACTTTTACATCCAGTTACATTTCCTGAAAATATGTCCTTATTCAAAGGGGACATGGTCACACACATTGCTACCTTTCCCAAGTAAAGCTGTCACCGCAGCAGGTGCTTTAGCCAATAGCACACGGAGAAGAATTCCGCATCTTTAGCATGCAGAACAGGGCACCAGCCAGAACTGGGTAACCCAATCAAATAAGACAAATATCAAAACAAGACATAAGCTAAAAATACTAAATAAGATAAAACAGGGAGGTGAGCTTGGACAAAAGGGTGGTTGGATTCCCAGGCATGACGTGACTAAAATGTGCACGTTGGATTCGAGAACCATCCCGAAACAGTGAGTAATGAGGCAGAGCGGTGGCAGCCGTGTGCCGTCTCTGCAAGGCTATTAAAAGCTGTCATGCTTGGTTGTTAAAAGGAATGGGGTCAGTTAAATGCATCTTGCTCAGCGCAGGTTTGAAAGAACTGTTCCCGCGGAAGCCAGGGAGGAACCGCAGAGTGGCGTGAGAAGGGCTCCGGGGCCTGCCTCAGCCAGCAGCCCCCAAATGCACGCGGCAAGTCGCAGGGCACTGCGGGTTGCTTCGGGGCAAGTTGTCTCGGCCTTGCTCCGCAGGGTGAGAACTCAGTCCCTGCTGAGTGTCAAGGCATTGCCAGAAGGAAGGGCAGATGCCTCTGTTCTAGCAAGGGATTAGCCACCCACCCCCTCCTGAGGCTCCCTCTGTAAAAGGAAGTTTGGGAGGTTAAGCTTAGCGCATAGGAAAGGCACAGATTTAACCGCAGAACCACTTAAACTGTGGATTAGAGAGAAGTCTTCGGAAAGTAGTAAGGTTTGGTCTTGAAGTTTTACCTTGATACCCAAGAGTGAATTATTAGGACCAGAGACTCAAAAGATGACCAAGATACCTCTGCCTATTGCAGCATGAAGGTCACCAAGGGGATCATTGAAAGAAACATTTTACCAAGCCACACAGGTTGCTCACTGTCGGAGGTTTCGTTTTGTTTCCTTTTCATAGGTCCCTTAACAGAAGATTCCAATGACATATATGTGTCTTTTTAAAATTCAACTTAACTTCTTATTAGAAATGACAAAATACCGTGGCATTCCAAGTCTTACTCATTGGGTGTAAATTGAAGTGAGATTTTAACATTTTCCTGAGATTCTTGATGATCCTGTATTAATTGAAAATTATGTGGTGTCATATTTATTCTGACCTTGCTTCAGAATCTCTTTCTCTAGTTTTGATTTAAAAGTAAACATCTACACTCTTTTCTCTGTATTCACTCCTGCCATACTTTGTGAATGTTCCTTAGTGATGTTCATTGATACGATATAGGCGTTATCAGGGGTCATTGTGTATGAGAGAATACATAAAGAATTATAAGTATTGGCACGCATTTTATTAAGAAAGTAAATAGCGATGTGCTGAAGTCAAACAACAGTTTTCACATACACATCAAAACACACAGCACTTTGAGAAATGAAAAAGTCTTGAAAATTGGAGAGAATGTGGCTTTGGAGTCAAGAAGTCCTGGGTTTGGAACTAGTCCAACGCACTTCCTGCAGTGTCCTTGGGCAAGTTCCATTCTCGCTCTGATTTTCAATTTCCCATCTATAAAAAGGAGAAAAGTATTATCCACCTTCCAAATCTGGGGTGACAATTAAATGAGCTTCCTGTGCAAAAGTGCTTTCTCAGACCGACCCCAGCCCACGGAAGAAACTCGGAAAAGATTGCTTTCTGTCCCTCTCACTTCCAAGAGCAAATCACCCACTCCATAGGAGAGGCAGATTTTCCTGGGAAAACTGATCTCCTTCCAGATTGAAGCATTTGTTATTAAAATTAGTCGTGAACTTTTCTGATGCTCTGAATTAGGGTAAACATCTCAGTAACTTACATGCTATATATTTTTGTGAGCACTTGTGGCATTAAATTTCACCTAAGGTACTTATAGCCAAAAATCCTGATGAAGTGTAAGTTTAGAATGGGATCCTCTAGGGCAGGGATTGGCAAACCATGGCCAATGGGCCAACTCTAGCCTACTGCCTGTTTTTGTTGAAGTTTCGTTGAAACACAGTCGCACGTTCATTTACAATCTATGTAGGCTGCTTTTGCCCTACTGAGACAGAGTTGAATAGCTGTGTCAGAGAACCATAATGGCTTACACAACCTAAAATACTAACTATCTGGCCCTCTCCAGAAAAAGTTTTCTAACACTCATTCTAGGGGGAAATGTGTCTAAATTAAAAGGCCCCACATATAAGAGAACAAATCCATGAGAACAGGGATAGGACTTATTTAAAACTGTATCTCCACTGCCTAGTAGAATGCCTGGCACATAGTAGGTTTTCAATAAATATTTGTTCATTACTGAATGCATGATTGCATTCTCCAAAGAAGGGACCATTCTTCCATTGCTTTTCAGGACAGATGTGTTTTTGAAGAGTTTGGAGTACATCAAAGTTTGCACAATCAAATCGCATAGGAGATGCTCTAGAATGACATCCCATTTTTAGCAACCCAGGAGTGAGCCTTTTGGCAAAGCTAAAATTGTTTCTGCAGTAAAAGAAGTTAACCCCTAACTTACCTTCTTAGAAAGTACAAAATTTTCATAACTTTCTTAAGACAGTCTATGGTTGTTCTTTAGTTTACTAATATGATGAACAAACAACATGGCAGCTTAGTTGAGCTTCTCTAAGAAAATCAGGGGCTGTCGGGTAGAGGAAGCACATGAATTTTATCCTGTAGAAGCCTCAACTCAACCCCCACCAACTGGCTGTAATTTTAACTCTCTGATGGGAGGCCATCAGAAACCCACCGCAGAGCTAGGCCAATTTAAGACTCTATTAATAACCAGGTCAGCAAGAGAAGCGTATGTTTAAGATTAGCGGTGCAGAAGTGTAGAGTCAACTCTCCCAGCAAAATGGGCAATAATATTGAAGATCATCACACCCAGAGAGTAGCTTGGAAGGCTACTCAGTTGCATTCCATGAAAGGCCTCTTTTTGCCATTTGAAAGATCATCTTTACTTTTAAGAAAAAAAATCATGCTATATCTCCAGATTCTGTGCAGTTCCTGGCCAGGCACCAAAAGGATATGAAAGCAAAAGAAAACAGACCCACAACAAGCATGACAGTGATCCCAATAAAATGAGAAGGGTGGATATTGCAATCGATTTGTCAGTTTAATTTTACTAGCAAGCAAAACATTTCCAAAATGGCAAGCAAATCGTAACTTAGTCCTGCAGAGTGAGGGTAAGCAAAAGACAGGGTTCCTGAGATTAATGCCCCGGCAGCTGCATCCCCGGTTCAGTCTCCTAGGTAGTATGAATAATGGATGGGCTAAAAGGCAAAATGCACAATAATGTTCTTTTATTAATGAAATGAAGACTATTTGTGATGGCTAGCAATAAATTAAGAAAAGCAAAAAAGGAAAAGCAGTCAACGTTTGCCTCTGAAAAATGCAGTTACTTAAATCCAATAATTACCGTCATGACAGAAAACATTGCCTCACAGCTAAAATGAGGTACATCCCTTGCAAATCCTGTACATCCTGCAGAACAGAAATATTTTTTGGTCCATAGAACGTTAAGGCCTATTGTTTGCTAAGAGAAAAACATGACCCATTACAGTAGATTGATGGTGATATTAAGCATATTCATAGAATTTCATAGGTGACAGTGTCCCTGGGGATCATGCACAGTAGTGCCGCTTCAGTCTGTGGACCTGGAAATTGGGGCTCGGTGTGGTTAGAAAACATGTCCAAAGTCACATAATTAACTCAGCTGGGACAGAAAGCTAATTCTCCTGACTTCCACCTACTGCTGCTTCCAAGGAGATTAAGCTAAAGCTGCCAGACAAGACAAGCATTAGAAGTGTGGGGTGACCCAGACTGGCAAAATCAAAGCCAGTGCCTCAATTCATACTCTTGATTTATTCCTGACCTTCCTCCTCCATGCTATGTTTTTCCTTTAACATTGCATAGATATACCAGATGGATAGGTCATTCATATTTATTCTGATTTCCAAATTTGATGTCAGAAATAAGGACTTAAAATATCTGAGCATACATGGAGGATAGTGTCCTTTCACTGTAACAGAAGAGGCCACTGGCCAAATTCATTAGACGTGGTCATTGTTGGAATAGATCTCCTGATGTTAGGTGAGCACTGCCCTTTATTTAGGGATGCCGAGTGCCATGGCAGGCGCCAAAACATGGAGGGGATTGATTTCTGCAAGCTTTCCAGCTACCACATGTGCAGCGCCTCGGGTTGCTGAGGTAACTGGCATTATTTGACCATTCCTCTGTTTTCACACTTGATCTAGCAACTGCTAAGGGCTGCGTAATGACCAAGGGCTTACAGTTTGAGGTAGGAATATACAGTGTTTATCTGGGTAGGACAGGTTTGTATTAGTACCTTTCTCCATATCATTTTGTTTCATCAACTATGTGTTCTCTTTACCAGGTTCCCTCAGGCCAAGGTTGCTAGCTCTCACCCAGTACACAGTATTGCAGTCACTACCGTGTGCATATTTGAAGTAACTAGGTGACAGCTTCAGCTTTGGTTACCCCTGGTCAACTCCAGAATCCCAAGAGATTTCTTGCTCACCTCTAACCTTTGGTCATTAACACCAAAATGTGATAATGCACTCCTCAGATTCTCTTATGAGCTCTGAATGAAGTGGTAACTTTCTAAGGAAACACTTGGGAATTCTGTTGCAAGCCCATTCATGTAAGTCCCAACAAAGCTACAAACCATGAAAACATAACGAATAAAATAATAAATCTGTTAGAAATTCTTAGGTGTTAATGGGGCATGAAGCCAGTACCTAAGGACATCCTTACTTTACAAAGATAGGCATTAAGGAGGTGAGACCCTATTCGCCTGACATCTGGGAATTTTTTTGTGATTGATAAAGAGTGAAGCTGCCTTTCAGAAAGTTGAAAGGACCCAGAATTTAAATTTGTGATGCAAGACTTAAGACAATAAATTTCATTTCAAATATCTTTCTTTTTTTGGGGGGTGGATTATCAGTTGGATTATATATTTTTTACCTTATAAAAATTCTATCATAGCATATAGTCCATTTCTTTGCTGAATTCATCTGTCCTGAAATGCATATGGGAGCTATAGAATTCAGTTATAAAAGATGAACTACACATATTTTAGAGTCAAGTTAATTTTGTAGCCACAGTTAAAATTCTAAAGACATTATATATGACAGGGCTCACCGTGATAAGAACTTGGACCATGATAAAGTCTGTTGAATGGGTAAATGCGTAAGCATGAGAGAATATTAACTTTATCTGACATAAATATTTGAAACATAAATTGTATTCTTAAATATTGACTCAATACTTTTAACTTATTACTCTTTTGTTTTATAAAGTTGCCTCAGGTTCTGTTTTTTGTTGTTCAGAAAATACATAATCTCTTAAAATAATTCTGTATTAAGAAATATTTAATACATGCCTTATATGTGTGCCACAGTCTGCTAAGCATTCTGGAAAATGCACAGAAGTTTCAAATTTTACCCTAGAAGAATAATTGACATGGTATTTAGGCAATATGCAAAGAAGAGACAATAGAAGGTCAATTATCAATATAGTGCTGAGAGTTTGGTTGAGAAAATTCTTGCCTGAGGAGTTTAGAGAGCAAAAGTGTGATACAGGAAGTAAAATTTGATCCAGTCTTAGAGAATAAATAAATTTGAGTAGGCAGAGAGGAGGAAAGGCCGTTTCAAGTTGGTGAACACCTTGAGACAATATATAGAGGTGAGAATGATTAAAGCACATTCAGAGATAGGTCAGTTGGAACTGTTTTTATGGCAAGTGAAGAAAACCCAAACCAAACGGGCTTAAGCAAAAAGGAAATTTATTCGTTCACATAACCTGAAAGGTCCACAGGTTGGGTCTGGCTTCAATGATGGGTGGATTCAGCACTCAGTCAAAGCCTGGTTCTTTCCATCCTCAACCCTGCCTCCTTGTGTTGGCTTTAGTCTTGGGCTTCCTGTGGTACCAAGACATAGGAAGCAGCTCCATCAAAATTGGGGCTCACTATAAATATGAAGTCCCAGAGAAAGCGTCAATGTGTCCTATTGACAGGGCGGGGCGCACCTACCCTGAGCCAGTCGTGACTATAGGGGAATGCAGTGAGCTCAGGTGCACTCCTGGGTCACAAGCCCACCCCTGCCCCACTCCCAGGGCTAAGGGTAGGGTCACCTTCACTAGAATCACAGAGCATAGAATTGGGGCAGTGTCCAAGGGAAATTAAGTTTTGTTTAACTGTAGGCAGAGTAAATAATGCTGTGCTAGAAAATCAGGTGTCCGATAGAGAGAGATAATGAGTCTACTGATGTCATGGGATCATTTCGAGTCAAAACAGGAAATAGACACTAGAAGTTTTTATTATAAGCACATTGCAAAGATAGGGCAAGGAGTTGGACTTTCTGAGGAGTTATAAATAAATTGGACCTTGTGGAAATTGACCTCTCAGCTGTGTGCAGAATAGGGCGGGGCTTGGGTGCTCCAGAGAGAAGCAGACAATCTGTGTTGTACTTTCATGTATTTCAAAAGCCACAGAGTGCACAGAGTAGCTATGGTGTGAAATGAACTGTGGAAAATACAGAGAAGATGTCCAAGACTTGATCTTGGTCCTCCAAAGAGTCTATGATGTGGCAGGAAAAACAGTTAATTAGGGTCACTTATGGTGTAGGCAGGATGTGCAGTGATAGCAGAGCTAGACTGTGATGGAAACAGAGAAGGAAGAAGTTCCTAAAATAAGCTCTGGAAGCAGAGTGAGCAGGGGCCCAGGGAGGAGAAACCTGTGGACAGTGATGCCTCTGGAACATCCCTGAGAGCAAGTCAGTTGTGAGCCCTCGGCATTAGTTGCAGCCTTGGAGAATACTACAAAGGACCTGGGTGGATGGGAAACTGCATCTCTGTCATCAGACCCAGGTCTTCCTAGGAGTTTACAAGCCCCCCAGATCAGAACGGGATCATACACATGGGGGTCCCTGCTTGCTATTCTTAAGAGAAGTCTCTCTGATCATCAGTGCCTGTTGGCTTTTGGTGCCGCCTGTGGTCAGCATCTTCTCCCCAGCTCACGCTGAATGGGAATGGAGAAGGGGTGAGCTGCTGGGGTGCGGTGACTCCAGTTCATCCCGCTTCAATAGACTTCAGAGTAAATTGTGCAGGAGAAGAACTGAGTTCTGTTTCTAGTTAGTGATGCAATGTGTCAGGTCTTTCCACATGCCTGGGCCTCAGTTTCTTTGCCTGTAAAGGCAGAGCATTGGAAAAAAATGCTTTTAAATCCTCTCTCTAGTGTCCATAAATCCAATAGAGACAACCACCAAACCCTTATTCCATGACACATGCTCATGACCAGGATATGTTTCCAAGAATAAGTGCCTTGAGGATACCAGGGAACCATGCACCTGGGAACTCAGGAGCATTTGAGCACGAGTCCTCATCTACAAAGGTGAACACTCAGAAAGCCACTAACTAGGGAAACAGGCAAGGGTGGCAGAACTGACTGCCTAAACAGGGGCAGGGCAAGGGCTCTCCAGACAGAGGGACAAGTAAGGAAGAGGATATGATTGTCCTTGGAAGGATTTTCAGAAATGAAGGTGAAAATAAGGATATTGGGGACCATCCAAGCGTGAGCGCAACGTTAAGTGCCACTGGTTCCTGCATACACCGGACTATGATATGCGTGGAGAAATGGCGTATTTCAGTGGCTGCAGCCAAGGGTGTAACTTGGAGTAATTGAATGGATTATGGGGAGATGAGATAAATATCAAGAAGGTGCCAATGAAAGTAAGGGAGGGAAAGTGCTCTGAGTAAAGTCCTAATTTGGGCTTTGATTGCATTGCTTTCCTCTGACCTGCTGTTCAAGTTTACAACAATATCTTACATCAAATTGTAAAGAAAAGAAGAACACCTTGCATTTCTGGGAGTCTTGGTGTTCAGAAAGCCTTTGCACATCCATTTTTCCCGTAGCAGCTCTATAAGGGTGGGAAGGAATTATTCCTGCTCCTTATTTAACAGATGTGGGACCTGAGTGAATGATTCACACAGCCATGTGCTGGCCGTGGTCAAGGCAGGAAACAAAATTCCTGACCACAGCCCAGTGAGCTTTCCTTCCCCACTTCTGACTGCCTCTGTTCACGAGTCAGGATTCAGTCCAATGCCAAAGACCTTTTCTTTCTCAAGAAGGTGGAAATAGAAAGATTTTTTTTTTATGGCCAAGGGAAGAGTTTATATTACTCTTGGATTAACTACAGAATGTTTTTTATGTAAGGCAGACTAAATAGACGTCTGTTTTTTTACAAACATTCAACTCTACACAAACAGAACATTTTCAGTTTGCTTTGAAAGCAAAATACCATGTGTTGTAACTTTACAATGTTTTAAATACAGTTAGGAATTTGGGTTTATGATGCCGAAAATATCATAAAATCAATGGGTATAAAACCAAGAACTATACCAGGGTCCTTAAAAATTCAACAAGTAGAAGAATCAAAGGTAGACATTTCAACAACCCAGTTACTGAATCATTGTATTAACAATCTAGTAAAACGAGAAGTGAATTATTAAAGTTTATCTTCCTTATTGGTTTGTAACACTGTTACTCAGTGTGTGGAGAGTTTTTAAAGTAGAGCAGTTCAGCCTAACGAAGCCATTTACTGCGCTGACTCTGCACACTGCCTCTCCTTCTCTCTTTATTACTTCATTGTGGAACTTTGATTGCCTATTTTAGATCTGAGATTGCTCTAATGCTATACCGCAGTTGTATGAGGGGCTTAGTTTTCACTTTGTTCTCAGAACCAGGCTTGCTATAAATTTATCTCTGTTCTTTGAAGAAGCTAACAGTAAAGTTTCAAGAGGAAAAATGGTGGCATATATCCCTGTAGAGGAAAAGTAATCTCTTAGAAGCAGAAAACCTCCAGGCTACATCCTTTTAAAGAGGGATTTTCAAACAAGAATGCCTTCAACTTTTATATGTGTTCTGTATTTTTCTTCAGACTTTGTCCCTGCTCTTCTGCCTTCTGTGTAGGCTTTCCCTGTAACGACCCAGTTCTCCCACACCCATTAAATCTGTGGTGAAGTCATGCTGCCCCCATTCTGATGCCGTAATAACCTCCAGAGCTACAGGCAGATCACACAACCAGGAGGTCATCTGAGGTTTCCTCAGAAAGACGAGGCATAGAGACCAGGAATTGGAATAGCTACGGAGTTGAGTCTCAGTTTCATAAATTACCACATACTATGAGGGAAATGAACTTTGTAAAGTGAAATCGTGGGAAGGTTTCCATCTGATTTCATTGCATTCAAAGCAGTGTTCAATTGCAGGCATTGGTTTCATTGAAATTAAACCAATCCTTCCCAGAGATTCAGCCACGCTCCCTCATCAAGGGATAATAAGAGCATTTAGAGTGAAGAGGTACCAAAAGAACAGGATGGGCTTGTGGCTCTGGTCGCAGGTCTGACAATTTCATCATCTTTCATCTTTATTATAGGACCACCCTGAGTTGCAGGGTTGATCCAGGTGGCTCGTGGCCGTTCCTACGTGTCACAGACACAGGACTGAGCCTCCTGTGTGCCTAGGGGGTTCTCTGGCCAGCCTGGGAGCCACCAAGGGCAGATAGCTGTGGAGCCAGCAGGAGTCTGGTCAGGGCTGGGGAGAGGCCAAGCCCGAGACATCATCCATCCTGCCTGTGCCTGCCGATGTCATGACCAGGTCCCCTCAGAGCTGGACTTGTAGCCGAGAGCTCCCCAAGAGGGGTGACTGTTGTCAACACAAGTGAGCTATGACGGACAGGTGAACTTGGCCAGCGCGTTTTCTTCCGACCTCAGAAAGTTCTAGAGTTTGTTTTGCCATTTCCCTCGGCCTAATTGTCCTCTTTCTCATTTTATGCCCCTGCTAGACCACCGCTCTTGATAAGGAGAGGCAGGTTTTCCGACGAAGACGCAACCCGGATGTGAGGAGCCGGTACAAGGCGCCCCCAGCTCCGCCGGAACTCAACTCGGAGTCGGAGGACTACTCCCCCAGCTCCTCCGAGACTGTTCGCTCCCCCAACTCGCCCTTTTAATGAGACCCTTTCTCTCGAAGTCCCGGCTTAACCCTTTGAGACTCTGAGATTTTTCCCCCCCAAAATTTCTGTAAAAACAGTTTCATCTGATCTATCTAGCACTCGATGCTTGAATGGCAGAACAGAAAGTGTGTTTTCAGGTATCTTTGTAGCGTTTTCCCTCTACCGAATGAGATGATGACACGTGGTGTTCGTGAAGATGGTAATTTGCTGCTAACAGGGTCCTCAAAGGGTTAAGGCTAATTTGCAATTTTTTTTTAAACATAGAAGCAATGAATGTTTTCATCAACCCAGCTAGGATCTGCAGTAGGTAACACAGCACATGTTAACCCTCTGAGTGCATAGGACTTGATCGCGAACCCCCGCTGGGGAATTTTTCAGGCCTTTGGATGTATAGGCACACACGTTGCTTGATTTTGCTGCAGATCAAGGTCTGTTGCGAGACTCTGAAATGGCCAGGCAAGAAGGACATCCAGCTCGCTCTCTTGCTTGTCCTTTTCCGTGGGCTTAGCACATGGCAGATTTATAACTTCCGCATACACACCCCTCTTTCTTCTTCAC
Organism: Lepilemur ruficaudatus; assembly: GCA_963574885.1. Taxonomy (NCBI): domain Eukaryota; kingdom Metazoa; phylum Chordata; class Mammalia; order Primates; family Lepilemuridae; genus Lepilemur; species Lepilemur ruficaudatus. Next base: position 46,709 of record CAUYRT010045278.1, read on the forward strand.
AATCCTATTAAGAAAGGGAACTTTTCTCATTAGAGATCCAACTGTGTCAGCTGCAGTGAGTCCTGCGTCCCAAGTGGAGGGAACTGGGTTTGTGGTAAACAGGAATGAGGCCCCCCAGCCCAGTTGTCTCCATATGAAGATGTACTGATCATGCCCCAGAAATGCTGCTTCCACTTCAGCTGCTGCTAGCGCCAGCACAGACCCTCAGGGAATCACCAGGGCTTGTCTTGTGCTTGGTGAGTGGGGGTCTGTCTGCTCAGCGCCAGACATCTACAGGAAAGAAGCAATCGGTGGAAAAGAGCAATAAATTGCCAGGTGCTCTAGAGGGCTGGAATTTCAAACAGAAAGAGGAAACAAGATCCTGTACTTTTTGTCACCTGCTTCTTCATGCACTGTGGTCATCAGTGTGCACTCCACATATAGTATGAAATCCAGGCAGGAGAGCTGGGGCCCAAAGGAGCTAGAGACAAGTACTTTGCATGGTGGCCCAGGAGAAAGCACAGTGGGAACACAATCCAGAATGTTCTAAAAATGGATGAGAACTGGTGCACCTTTGGGTTACCTACATAGTCTCCCTGTAAGAGCAGGATGCAAGACCTACACAATAGTCCTGAGGATAAAACTTCCATTCCCTAAGATGATTTTTTTTTTCTTGAGACAGGATGTTGCTCTGTTGCCCAGGCTGGAGTGTGGTGGCATCACTATAGCTCACTGCAACCTGAAACTCCTGGGTTCAAGTGTTCCTCCTGCCTCAGCCTCCCAAGTAGCTGGGACCACAGGTATGTGCCACCATGCCTGGCGAATTTTTCAATTTTTTTTGTGGAGATGGGGTCTCACTCCGTTGCCCAGGCTGGTCTCAAACTTCTGGTCTCAAGTGATCTTCCCACTTCTGCCTCCTCAAGTGCTAGGATTACAGGCATGAGCCTCTGCACCCAGCCTAACCACTCACCCATGACTACACACCCTGATTTTTTATACCACTGTCTTTAGCTATCCAGGAGGACACACTGTCTTTCCGTCTTTGGGCAAAGTCCTTCTGAGTCCTGTATTTTCACCCCGTTACCCATCTATTTCCCTAGCCCTCTGTCTCTAGGCCTGAGTTTCTTCTGGAACATATTGGATTTCAGAATGAGGGCCCAAAGATTCTGTAAGTTACTGCAGTGCTCAGAAAGGACTATCCCAGGGTGTCTTGGAGGCAGGTGCCCGTCTCAAACATACTCATAAGATGTGCTCAGCTCTGTGATCCAGGAGACAGCCAGGGAGTGATGGTCTCACGAAATTTGCGTCTGGATGGCTGAACAGCACTTCTTTTCTCTGTTTTGAATATACTTTAATATCTGAGAGTCTTGAAATTTCTGAATGGTCTTTCTATAGTCAGTTCTTTATTTTCAGATGCATATTGATCTTCAATTGCTGCTGTTTTACTCTTCAACCCTTAAACTATGGTCTCCATTAATGCTGATTTTTAAATCACAACCTGTCATTACCTTTTCAACACAGTCTCCCAGATTTTCTGCTCTTCCACATTTAGGCTTATCTCCGTGGTCTGTGCTGTCCTGACATGTAAATAGTATACCATTTATTGAGAGATCCCTCCCCCTTTTAGAGTGTCCAGAAATGATTACACACACAAAATCACAAAGTAGCATAAATCAGTAAATTGGTTGAGTTGTTTTTGGGGGCAGGCGCACAGAACACCAGGAAAGGCTTTGGTGTGAAGGTCGATTCCATATTATTAATAGTAAAGGACACCGAACTAGTCAGAAATTACTGCTTTCTGTAGAACTATAAAGCAAAGTGCTATTCCAGGGCTAAGGAGTGGCTGTATAGCTTGGCCTTAATTCTAAATGTGTGAAAACTCCTATGGTCAGAGACCTACCTGCAGTAGATTGTCATTTTCCTTTCTTTTTCTGAATTACTGCTTTTTCTGTGGGCATTAAATGTATTGCTGCAGCATCAAGTGTGCTGAACCTACAGTGCAAGGCTCAGGCCTTTTCCCATCGGCATGTAGAGGGGCCCTGGACCGTGTGAAGCTGTGGAGTGTTTCTCAGCACACTGCAGAGGGGCAGCTCGGAAGAATGCGGGGCCCATTCAGCACGGGGATCCCAGTGCACTGTAGAATTTGAGTGATCTATGCTGAATAAACAGTGGAATGTGACCAGTCAAGTAGAAATATTGAGTAATCAGATGGAATGCAATCTCGCCAACATTAAGCTACCAAGATATCCTGAATGTCAGAGATGTACTCAGAGGGTTAACAGACAAGCACAAGGCATGCTGACTACGTTGGTGTATCCAGATTGCTTTGTTTTTAGACAGTCAGTGCTTTCTAATTTTTTTTTCTCGACATTCTTGGGATAGTTCATGTTTGAAAAGAAGTGGTGGTGTTCTTTAAGGAATTTCTATAGCCAAATTGATCTTATTTTTGATTTCGCTTATCATAGAACAAATCTGTGCCATTATGGCAGTGTATCTCTGTAATTATCGATTTAATCATCACCACAAGTGTTTCCATATTTTCCGCCCCAAGTATTTAATATAGCTCTTATGGTGGTGGCCTGGTGACGGGGACTGTCTTTCCTTCACTGACACCTGACCAACCATGTGGTATTTTCAAGGGGAATTTTGAGATTTCATCTTTTCAGTTTGATAGTAGACTAGTTAAGGAAGAACTCCTTCATGACTTTCATCGTGGAAATCATCTTTGTAGATATGCGTTCATATGAATGAACACACTTTTTCTTGACATTGTAGCAGAAATCATTTTATTTGTCATGATCAATGAATATGTGAATTTGCTCCAGATCGTTAGAAGGAACAGTTAAGATTTCAGTCATCGAAAATGTTTTTACCGTAGCCCTCATCTAACTTACACGTGGTGCATATTAAAATAAGCAGAGAAAAAAAATGTGAATAAACTGCTGAAAACACTTGGTGTTTTGTATTCAATGAGACCTTCCTGTACCTTGCTCAGCACCCCCATGGGTAGTGGTTAACAGACCCGTCAGATATTGTTGAAAGAAAGCAATATATCCATGAATGAAGGCTAAAATTGCAATCCTTTACCCTTTGAGGCATATTTCAGTCGCAAACAAAAATTGGCTTAGAGGGTCACGGAGCTACTGTAGGACCAAGTCTCAAGCACATTAAATCATGGTTGTTTGCCGGCCAACGGCGTCCGTTAGACAATTCCATCCCTCGTGCTGAAGTTTGATTGTGCTGAGGGAGAGCTTTCCTAATATTACTGGGTTGCCCCTAGCCCTTCTCTGGGTAAGGATCTGTCAGCATTTCCATGATAAACTCCTATTCTCAAAGGTTTTTAATTTGAGCATAAAAATGTGCCCCAGGCTGAAGTTTGCTATACAGGACCTGCACCAAGGAGCAAAGGTTCACTTCCTTCTCTTGCCACCTTCTTCCCAACCCTCCCAAGAAAACAACAGCCAAAAAAATCTGGTATGGCCCCTCCTTAATTGTGATTTCAGAATTTTGGAAACCACTAAGATCCAAGATGTTAGTTTTTGTGTAATTATTCATTGGAGTGATGTGGGTGGCTTTTTTTTTTTTTTAATTTAATGGGTCACCTGGCATAGATTGTCGAGAACATAACTTTTCTATAATTTGGAAGTCATTACTTTTTTAAATTGCTACATGATTTTTTTTTTTTTTTTTGGTCCAAAGATTTTTTTAAAAAAACTTGAAGTTGGTCAGTTCAAAAGCCAGTCTTCCCCACGTGTTGGCTGCCATTTCCATTAAGAAATTGGGAAAAATACTCACAAACCAGACCCTTACCTTGCATGCAGTTTAGAGGGTCAGATATGTGCTTCTTTTGGAGATATAGATTTCCTTATTTAATTGTCAAATGTTATGAAGCCATTCTAGTCTGTTGGGGAAAATAGTGATTAAAAGCACTTCCAAATTAACAGTTTTGTCGATTCAGATATGATAAGAGTATAAAATAACACACTCTACACTTTTTTTTTGCATAAAAGGCAAATAAATCATCGAAACTTGAGGACACACTAAACATTTGATCACTGCAAATGTGCTTTAAAAATTGGCTCAATGGTGCTTATACATGAAACAGTGACAAATGGGGTCCCTAGGACTGTTAGAAGGAATCTTTAGTTTGTATGTAATTACATACTTGAGAGGAGGTGCTTTTAAGCCAGTCTTTTATTTTTTAATCATCTCAAATATGCAACCATCCATCCAGTAATATTAAGGGTCATAAACTGGTGGGAAACAGGAAATTCAACGTAAAGATTTAGAATGCCTCTGGGTGAAGTAGGTTTTTTTTTTTTTATTATTTGTTTGTTTTTGTTGGGCTTCCACTGAGGCTGTAGTGATCATTTTTCAGTGAGCAAGCTTCTAACTGGCAGGTGTTTTGATCCTGAGGTTTGCAATATCTTGCCCATGAAGACAAATGAGAGATCTCATTTCATTTTTTTTCCCCCTAAAGAAAGAACGATCTGTAAAATTAAACCATACTTGTAAATTTCCTTAATATTCATTTGTGGCTAACTAAATTGAGACCCTTAATGTTGCTTTAATGTAAAATTGTATATTTTTGTCTGTGATATACTTTCTTAATTTAGAGTAATAGTTCTAAAGTCTTCACTGTTGCTACTAAAAGAAAGTAGAATTTTTAAAATGATGATAAAGATGCTATGATGTCAGTTCATTCCAGTCCAATCGAATGTGGTAAGAAAAAGTCCTTGAATAGTTCTCCAGGGACAATTTCTCACTTGCCATTGACATTAATCTTTGGTGTATTCTCAGAAAAAATAAAAAGAAATTGAAACTGGTCCAAGGTTATAGTCATCCTTGATAACTTTAAAAAAATTTTATTAGGAAATTAATAATAGCCTTTTCTATTCTGGCTGAAAGAAAATTATTAAAGGATTAGTTGAGTGTGAAATTAAATAGTATTTTGCTCATGCATACTAAAAAGGTGAGCTAGGAACTTGATGCATTTAAACAAGTTTCTGGAAGGTTTCAATTTGGTGTGAGAAAAAAAAATGTTTCCTTTGAAAATACTGAATTTATCACTTGCTGCATGGATCAGATGGCACAGGTTAATCTTTGATTTTTAGACTCCTAATGAAATAACTTTCAAACGATTTGTATCCATGATTCAAGGTGGAATGAGATCCAATGTTTGCCCTAATCCTTCAGCTTAAGATAATAAATGTAGGTTAATGTGGAATGAAATCATATGTGATATATTATGTTCATTTATCAACTGAGCTTTTTTGATGTTGCCTGTTTTTATGTAAAACATGTTCTTAAAGTTAATAAAATAATAGTACTTGGTGTATGAACTACTACATAATATGCTGGCTGCAGGGTCCACTCCTCAGTTCCCTTTGCCATAATGGAGTAAAATTTCGTTTTAGTTCAATTCATAATTGACACATTCAGTCCACGAAGGAATAGCCCAGCTGTGTTCTTGGGGAGAATTCTCTCTACGCAAGGCTTTAAAAATTAGTCATGCGGTCAGAGTGTAGCTTTCCCACATGTCCTCCGTAGCACAGTGTGTATTTCATGAGCATAATTCAAAAACAACTATTCTAAAAATGTCCCTTTTCATATATTACCTTCCTGCCTGGGCCAGTGACATGGATAAACACAAAGAAATCAAATACCATTCAGCCCTATTTTATCCTTCAACCTATGTGCACAAGCTCTCCAGAGAAGAGTGTTGTTTTATCCACTAACCTGTAATTAGCTGCCATTTTTAGAGCAATTTCCCATTAGGCATTCCACGTGCAATATTGACCTTAGAGAAAATTGCAAAACTGTACAATGGCATACAGTTCTTCCCGGTCGAGCTTTTCAATGCTGGGAGATTGAAAAGTCAGCCAGCAAAAGTGACGGCAGGTCCCCTGGTGTCCTATGAAGGTGCCAGAATATCTCCAAGCGCTTGTAAAATTAGCAGTCACCTTCCCTGCCATCCACAGGCTGCTGCTGCAGCTGCTGTTTTCCCTTTTGCTCTACTGTCCGTGAAGTCACTGGGTCCTTTCTAGGCTCTCTGGCAACTGCTGTGAAACAATAGCTAAAGTAATTGCTTCCTAAAGATCATTACCTTGTTTTATGAGCCTGGCAGCTCCGCCAAAAACCTGCCATCAGAAACCTGGGCCTGGATGGGAAAACCTCAAGCACAAGTCTCGGGTTGAAGATGATAAAACTGCCGCATATGGGAACTGGGAAGGAAAGGCCTTCTAGGACCGCGGGCCATTTGGATTGGTAGTGGGGACAGTGGCACTTGCCACGCACAGGGAAGGCAGTCAGGAAAACGGAGGGAACTGGGGAATAAGAAATGGGTACAGAGGCAGCCTGGAAATTTTCCCATCACAACTCCTACACGGAAGAAAGGCTTTGCTCTTTCTTAGAAGGTAGCCCGCTCCCCCAGGTCCAGGAGTAGCTCAGAGGGATGGCAAGGAACCACACCCAGCCAGCTGGACCAGCCAAATCCACGCTGGCCATCGGCACTGTGACAGATGTCTCAGCCAGCTTGCCTGCACTTCCAAATCATTCATTCAAATGCTTCTTGAGTGAGTGCCAATGACATGGAAGGCACTTGATTTGGGCTTAGAAAAGAGAAACTCTGTTGTCCACTTTTATTTTTACAATGCATTAGAAGACTTTAAAAACCAGAAAATGTATGTCAAGCTGGAAGGTTTGCCATTGACTCTGAGGCCCTCAGTGCAGAGTTTAGATGATACATACACCTTCATCCCACAAGGCATTGTGTGGACAGCAACGCCAAGTCTCTGACTTTAGGATGTGTGTTTACCATCTGCCTGTTCAGTGGTACACGCACCCCCACAGTACTCTTGGCTTGACTTCTGGGCTCTGGGGTAGGCGGTCTCCCAGGTCCTCTCTACCATCTGTAATTAGCATGAGCTTTTACCCCCGTCGTACACTAATAGTGCGCTATGTCCATTAACCCAACAAGCACTAGCGAGGACCTACTCTGAGTAATGCACGCTGGAGGCTGAGATAAACAAGACACAATTCCTGTTCTTAAGAATCTCCATCTAGCAAGAGATCTTTTACCCTGGCTGTCCATGGGGTGGGGTGACTGATTTATCACTCACAGATGGCCAAACACCAGTTTGTCAGGGGCACGGCATCCCCACCAGCCCGAGACCGGCTCTCAGCATGTGTAGACCGTGCAGGCTGCCTGCAAGCCAGCCGTCAGTCGCATGAAAATACATTTGTGGCCCGCTCTATTACAACAACTCAAATGTCACCCTTAGAAAACCCGTAGAGGAGAAAAAGAGAGAAAGAAAGAGAGGGAGAGGGGAGGTGGGAGAGAAGGAGGGAAGCAGAGGAAATAAAGGCTGATGAGACCAAAGTTGCCACAGTCCTGAGACCTGGTGTGTCATTTGGAGAATCTAAAAGGAAGGGAAATAGCAGTGTCTCTCAAAGCGTGTTCCTCAAAACTCGCCCCAGAAGATGTTATGTGGGAATCATAGAACATCCCTGGTGTGGATGTAACACGGCTCATGGTCCCTTCCACATTCTTCATCCAAGAGCGCAGCCCCCTGTGCTAGGGTTAGTAATAATAAGACGCCATCAGTGGTTCCTCCGTGCATTCCTGCTGGAAGAGGAGGTGGAGCGTTTCCCAAGAATCTGCTAATTCCCACACTTCATTGTCTCTTCTCTCCCGGACTTTTGGCATCCTCCCGGAGGACCTGTTCCCGCCACCTGAAAGGACATACCTTGAACCTGCACTACGGAAGGGACTTTCAGCCAGGGGAGCCCCCCACTCCCTCCCAACCACCTGCCGTCCCAGGGGAGTGAGTCATCCACTCCTACGTCCAACAAGTTCCTATCATGTGCCACCCCTCTGCCGCAGTGAAAAACGGCCCAGGATAAAAAGGGCCGCAGGATAAAAGACCTACCCACTGCCTCTCTTTTGCTCATGGGCCTGTGTGGGAAACAAGTAAATAGAGAGTTGCCATCTAGCGTGATCAGGGTTGTGACAGACGAACACACTGAATGGGACACTCTGGGATAGCTCTGGAAGTTCATCTGACTGCCACAGGGCAATCAGAAGAGGCTTCCTGGAGAAAGTGCCCCTCAGTGAGGGCCTAAGGGACAAGCAGAAATCAGCCAAGAGAAGGAGGAGGAAGGCATTCCCAGCCATGGGTCGTTGCAAACACAAACTTGGAGAACACAGCAGAGCTCAGAATCGGTGAGAAGGAGACCAGGGTGCAGCCCAGGGGGCTGGCCCCGCTGCTAGCTGTACAGATGTGCTGAGAACATGTTAGGTAACCATAAAAATGAGACAGCACCGGGAGCCAGGTCCCCAGGGCTGGCTAAGGAGGAAGTGGAGCACAGAGAATGGCTCTTGAGGGAGCATTAGAGACCCCAGGCACTTCCCAAAATATCAGGATCCCAATTGCTCCTGCAAAGAAATAGCAGAGGGCAACTTCCCTGTGCAAGCCAAGGAGCCACCGTATGTTAATCCTTCCCTGTCATGCATAGAATCTCCTGCTTACAAAGCTTCTCAGCTCTCCCCTCGCAGAGAAAAACCACCATCTTCTCTCCTATGAGATGCTCTGGGAGAGGGGAGAGAGAGAGAGAGGGAGAGAGAGATCCACTGACCCTGAAAATAGCTCTCTCCCTGCTTCTTCCTGGACAAATCCACATTGTCACCTTTCCCTTACAGCAGGGTGATAATTAATGTTCCACCCGGGAGAGGTTTTGTTATTCCATCAGAATTACCTATTAATTTGCTGGACTCTTCTGATTAAGCGGTGGACTTGTCAGCGCCTGGCTCGTGGTTCAGAATGTGAAATACCATTTCGTTCTCCGCAGGTAAGTCAAGGCCCAAACCAACCCAGACATTTTCAATTTCCTCTCTTGACATGGCCCCCTCTGTTCCCGCAGTCGTGGATGTTCCATTTTTAATAACATTTTCTAGGTCCTCTGCTCTCTTGCTGAGCAAATCATTTTTTTGCTTCATATAAAGCTTCTATTGTTTCTACTTACTTTATAGAGGAAGGTAGCAGTTCACATCGGTTTCTTAAATTGGGGAACTGAAAATTTTCTGCTGGGGATGGGAGGGAGGCCTCACTCTAACAGTGCATCTGCTGACTTGCTCACAGTACTCATCCCGCCCCGTGGTTTTGTGGGGTCTCTGAAATGCCCACACCTTGGCGTGTTTTTCTGCAAAAATGTTGCTGACAGGTGTGTGTGGTTCAATCCTGCTGCCTCTCGGGGCCTTCTCACAACAGAGCCTTCCTCTCTCAATATGTTTGCACCAAAAAAGTCTGATGAAATCCACCAAGGGGAAGGAAACAGGGAGCCCCTGTGTAACCTGTGTCTCCAGAACACCCGGAGATGAGCTCAGAAAACTGGGAGAGCTGAGACCCGGGGTGGTGGTTGGGGTGGGGGGTGTCTGTTTACCTGCTGAGTCTTAGGTAGCCTCGGTGTCAGCTTATCAGAGTTCTTATGACCCCTCCTAACGCCAGACTTCAGGGGGCAGCGGGTGCCTTTGGGCCTCGCTGATTGTTCCCATTAGTCACACTCTGAGGATTGTCCCACTAGCTCTGTCCGCTGCCTCTCAGCAGGTGCTCTAATGGGTGGGGGCCTCCAGGTAAAAGAGAGGCCAGGGGCTCACTGGGCCAAGTCAGGCCCCTACCGCTGGCACCTGCTCCCTCCCCACGCCCAGTTCCACTCGTCTGTGTTTTAGCAACAATAGCCACGCAAACCACGTGCATGACCAAGTTCATTCAGCTCTAAGCTTTAACCCTTCTCTCCCCAGGGGCACATCCGCTGCCTGAAACCATGTGGTTGCCCCACCATAAACACTTGTGGTTTCAATTCTCTGTAATGCAGCCCTAAATCCAGACTGGCCTCTGCACAAACTCTGGCCTTGGCCACCACCGTGCCTCTTAAAGTCTGGAGATTTGGGAATAATTCCCAAGAAGGTTAACTTTCACAGGGGAGGCCATGTGCCCCTGTTAAAGGACCAGATGCCATCTCAAGGAAGTCAGAAGCACAGTTGGTGGGTGGGCTCTTTGCTGTTGACTGCCCCACCAGGTCATGAGTGTGTCCTGAGAGAAGTCCCAAATGCAGCAGCTCATCATGAACCCAGGGAACCTCCACGTAGAGGTGGAGCTTTTCCGTTCTAAGGGACAACATTGAGCTTTAGAGCTCAGACTCCTGTGCCACCAGCAGTCACCCCACTGTGCAACAGAGGCTTGTGGGCATCACTGCAAGAGTTTCCAGTGGTGTCACTACCTAGTCATCCTGAAAGTGCATGTGTGTATGTATGTGTAAGCATGTGTGTGCATGTATGTGTAGGTATATAGGGGTGTGTATGCATGTGTGTAGGGGTGTGTAGGTATGTATGTAGGTAGGTGTGTAAGTGTGTATGTATGTGGTTTGTGTAGGGTTGTATGTAGGTATATACATGTGTATGTGTGTATGTGTAGGTATGTCTCTGTGTTTGGTCTATGTAGATGTGTAGCCATGTATGTGTATAGGTGTACATGTGTGTATGTATGTGTGGTGTGCATAGGTGTATGTGTGTGATGTGTATAGGTATGTGTGTAGGTGTGTATGTATGCATAAGCATGTGTGTGCATGTATGTGTAGGTATATAGGGGGTGTGTATGTATGTACATGTGTGTGTATGCATGTGTGTAGGGGTGTGTCGGTATGTATGTATGTAGGCGTGTATGTATGTGGTTTATGTGGGGTTGCATGTAGGTATATAGGCGTGTGTGTGTGCAAGTGTAGGTATGTCTGTGCGTTTGGTCTATGTAGATGTGTGTGTGTGTAGATGTGCATGTGTGCATGTGTGCGTGTGTGGTGTGCATAGGTGTGTGCAGGTGGGTATGTGTGCAAAGGTGTGTCTATGTGCACATGTGTGTTGCTGGGCCGTGGGGACAAAATGTGAGCCAGTATCCTACCCTGCAGCTTTTAGATATGGCTGAAACCAAATGGAGGAAAATATAAGTCTTTCCAGAAGAAGGGGAATTTCAAACTCCTGCCCTCAGAAGTTTTCATCTGCTGCACAAACCGAATGCCTGCTTAGACTTACAAATGCAGCCCTTTCCTTCCTGTGGCCCCACCGATGTTTCCCACGTCACTGCAGAAGGCTCAGCAGGCTGCCCCGCTCCGGGGAGACGGGCGCCCTGATCCACTGTCAGCCCATCCAGCAGGAAGAAAGAAAGTCAATATCGGCGGGTGACCGGCTGATCGCTGAAGCCAGGCCTCGTGTGGGAGAGAGAGAATGGTCTGGTGATTTCACATGTAAACATTTTTAGGATGCCAATAGCCAGCAGGTGGCCTTTCACATCACATATCTGTGAAGACCAGCAGCATTTGGGGGAAGCCTGGGAGACAACAAACTCCCCCCACTGAAAATATGGTAACTTGCACTGCGGGAAGGAGCCCTCACCCTCCAAGTGCCCGGTCGGCCTTCCTGATTTACGGCAGGACTTCGGAGGCCGAGGACTGAAATCTAAAGTTACCGCAGCTGCCTCCATGCTGGGGGTGGAATGATGAAGTGGAAGACAATATAGGAGCATAAACAGAGCTCTCGGACGCCGGCTCTGGCCGGGAACGAGGGGGCCATAAATGTGCCCTGAAGACTGCAAGCCAAGACCACAGGTCAGCAGCGATGATGCAGTGTTGACACCACGTGGGGACACGCTCACATCTTTCCACGGTCTCAAGAGTCTAAACAGTGTGATGTGTCTGCTTAGAACATAAAGCTCAAAGTCTTGCATGGCAGGAGACATGACTGATGCCAACATCCTGGGGACTTGCATGGCATGTGAAGTAATGAAGAGGCATTAAAGGTTTGTAGGCAGGGCGTGACATGTTCATGAAAAGATGACTCTGCCAGCAGAGTGGACGGTTGTTTGAAAGGGGGCACGTCTGGCAAGTGAAAACCAGTTCGGGCACTCTTGTAACATTTTAGGAAGTGACGGTGAGGTCCTAAAGTGGGCCGTGGGACTAGAGACGGAGAGGAGGAAATGCACCAAGGAAATATTTAGGAAGCCGAATCAGTCAGCAGCAGTTAGTTATTTGCCTTGAGTGATTTAGTGGGCGTGGTATGATTAGCAGAGGAGGGAAGGAAAGGCAGGCTGTGCTTCTGTGTGGGGGACGTCGGGGGTGAGTTGGCTCTGAATATGTTGACTTTAGGTGCTTGTGGAGCATCTGAGAGGGGACAGAAGGAACAAGTCTGAGCCAGACATGGTGATTCAGGAGTCGAGCACAACAGTGGTGCTTAAAGAGTGGTTGCCATGCCCAAAGAGGCCTACGAATGGAGTAGAGAAAAGGGCAGGAAGAAAAAGTGTCACACACACAAGGCACTGTGAATGGGGACTTGGGGACCGAGGGAAGTGGCAATTTCCAGGAGGGCGGGATCAGTAGTGTTAAACGCAGCTGAGTGATTTCCCAAGATAAAAAGCGAAGGGTCATGAAAATAAGCAAAGACCAACCAAATGAGAAAAGCAAAGGCTGTTTATTCTGAACCTGCTATAGTAGGGGGCTCGGCCACCAGCCAGCAGGGATCTAAAGGCAGGCAGAGGAGAGGGAAGGCTTTGGAGTAGGGAGAAAGGAAGGCTCAGAGGTGCTCTGATCGAAGTTGTTGGTGTAGGGGGGCTGCAGGCGGGAGAACCGGGAGCCAGGGGCCCTGTGTGGTGGGTTAGGGGAGCGTGTTTGGCTTCCTCTGGTTGGTTTTAAATTGGAAACGGGGACAAAAATTAGAGAAGCTGTCAGTTGTAAAGTCTATCTGGTGGTTCATCTGTATCCTTTGTGATATGCTTTCTACTAAATGGGTCAAGGCAAGTACAGTGTTCCCTGGGTTCTGTGAGCCATCCTAACAAATAATTGAACCCTATGAGGGGGTTGTGGGAACCTCAATTTGTAGCCCATTGGTCAGAAGCACAGGTCACCACCTAGGACTCACTGTTGGCATCGGAAGTGAGGGCAATCTTACGGGACTGAGCCCTTAACCTGTGGGATCTGTAGATAGCGTCAGCATGGCATTGAATTATAAGACACCCAGGTAGTGTCTGCTGAAGAATTACTTGGTGTGGGTGGGGGGGACACACACACATTGTGGTCACAGAAGTGTTCTGTGTTGTGTTGAGTGTGCAAGTAGCAAAAACAGTTTGGTTTTTCTTATATCTTACATCATCATAGCAAAATCTTTGTGCAGATCAACTATTTCCTTAGTATAAATTCCTTAATTGGGAATTGCTAGGATAGAGAGTGCTGTGGTTGAATGTGTTCCCCAAAGTTTATGTGTTGCAAATTTAATCCCCAATGCAGCAGTGTTGACAAGCAGGACCTTTAAGAGGCACTTAGGTCATGAGGGCTCTGACATCATGAATGGATTAATGTCGTTATCACAGGCATGGGTTCCTGATAAAGGGATGAGCTCTGCCCCTTCCTTGCTCTCTCTCAGGCGTGAGCTTACTTGCCCTCCACCATCCACCACAGCGTCATGCTGCAAGAAGGCCCTCTCCAGATGCTGTCCCTCGATCTTGGACTTCGGAGCCTCTGGAATGGTGAGAAATAAATTACTCTTCTTTAGAAATTACACAATCTGTGGTGTTTTGTTATAGCAACACAAAATGGACTAAGAGGGTTTGTGTACTTTTATGTGTTTGATAGACGTGACCAAATTGTTCTCCAGAAAAGTTGTACCAATTTATGTTCCTGCCACAATGAGTGCCTGTTTTCTTGCAGCCTTTTATAAGTGCATTTTTATAGTCAGAGATTCAAATTAGAGAACGTATTTCACGAGGTGAAATAATTTTACTCTCAATCCAACAAACATTTGTGCAGCACCTAGTACCCCGCAGACGCTATGCTGCCTTCACAGGCATCCTCCCAGTGAGTTCTCACAACTGTGCCAAATGGGCATTAAGAAATGAGCCCAGAATCAAGAGACCAGTGAATGACAACGTCAGGCTGTGAATCGTGGATCCCGTGGTTTGTGGACTGAAGGGCAGCCACAAACCTAAATGCATTTAGATCCACTGAAAGTCACAGAACACCCTTGAGGGGCAGGAGCTGGCACCAACGAAGATTAAAGAAATAGGCAGAGGAGTGATGTTTGAAATCTGTATCCCATAAATATGGACTATTATTATGAGTCAACTAAAAATAAAAGGAAAAAAAGAATGGGTAGTATTAATTCATTTAAAATTGTATTTGTTAATCTTGGGGAAAAAAAGAAAAGAAGGAAACATACAAAAATCCAACAACAGCCCCATTACCCCTGGGGGAAGGAAAAACCCGATACTGTAAAACATCAGAGGTTGAGTGGGGAGCAGGAGGGGACAGAGGAGAAAGGCTCATTGCATGAGTGCTGACAAGTAAATTTTATTGAACCAGAAAGAAATTAGCAATCCAGGGAGCTAAGAAGAAAGGCTGAAAGCCTGAACATGGCCTCAAAGAAAAGAAACAAGAGCTTAAAGGCACATTAGCAGCACTGTCTTCCCACAATTGTGTGGAGGAGAAGAAACGAGAGAGTTGGCCAGAAAACACACACTACGTGATGAAAGGAAATTATGATGTAACCAAGGAGATAGAAACTAGGTCAATGAGGCTGGGTGATTAAGTTACCGGGGCTTAATCCCCCAGCTGGGAAAAATCCAAGAGGAAGAAGGAGGTGTGTACGTCTGTGTGAAAATAAAACATTACGCTTCAAGACATTTTCTGAAGGCCTTCAAAGGGCAAATGGTAACAAGAACAATGATAAAAGCAATATTGCATTGCACTCTGCCAGGCATTTCAGGTGCCGAAAACATTATTACAGATTAGGCAAAAGCAGCGATAAGGCCAGAGTTAAATATGCTGTTATCTGGTAAAAGTTAACCAGAGGGTAACTCAGAGGTAGATAGCGATAGTGAAGAAAGTTATGAAACCGTCTTCACCACAGCGAGCATCTGCATGAGCGCCACTGTCAAGTTCAGGCTCCGAGTGGCCAACGGTGGGGTGGGGCTCTTGGCCTAGCAGTCCTCCCAGGCCTGTGATTTCAAGCTCTCTACTGTATTTCCTCGTTGTTTGCAGCCTGTCAGTGCGAATGCACGCTCCCGTCACTGGACACCAGGCCCTCCTGCGAACACAGTTGTTTTAGATCTTAACCTTGTCATTTCCTTCTTTCTTTCTAGTAGAAACTCTCAGCCTTGAATCTTGGGTATTTAACTGCACCTTAGCGCAGTGCCTGACCCAATGGCAATTAGGTTTTTTTAAAATCAAGGTGACATTCACATCACACAAAATTAACCACTTTAAAGTGTACAATTCAGTGGCATTTAGTACATTCACAATATGATACAACCACCACCCCTATCTAGTTCCAAAATGACAATTAGCTTTTGCTGATGTTTAGTAGCCATAAGGGCTGTTTGCTGTGTTGAACCCTCACCTTGTGCCCTGAAGGAGTTCATATGTTAATATGTTTTTTATCAGATTATTTGTTTTTTTCCTATTGAGTCATTGGAGCTCTTATAGATTCTAGTTATCAATCTCTTGTCAGATGGGAAGTTTGCAAATATTTTCTCCCATTCTGTGGATTGTCTCTTCACTCTGTTGATTGTTTCCTTTGCTGAGCAGAAGTTTTTTTTATCATGATGTGATCCCATTTGTCCAATTTTGCTTTGGTTGCTTGTGCTTTGGGGAGATAACTCAAGAAATCCTTGCCCAGACCAATGTCCCGAAGTGTTTCCCCAATGTTTTCCTTTAGTAGTTTCCTAGTTTCAGGTCTTAGATTTAAGTCTTTCACCCATTTTGATTTGAGTTTTGTAGATGATGAGACATAAGGGTCTAGTTTCATTCTTCTGCATATGGATATCCAGTTGTCCCACCACCATTTTTGAAGAGACCGTTCTTTTCCCAGTGCACTTTCTTGGCACCTTTGTCAGAGATAAATTCACCATAGATGTGTGGATTTATTTCTAGGTTCATTTTCTATTCTGTTCCATTGGTCTATGTGCCTGTTTTTATGCCAGTGCCATGCTGTTTTGGGTACAACAGATCTGTAGTATAATTTAAAGTCAGGTAATATGATACCTCCAGTCATGTTCTTTTTGCCAAGGTTGGCTTTAGCTACTCTGGGTGTTTTGTGGTTCCCTGTAAATTTTAGGATTATTTTTTCTATTAATATTTCTGTGAAGAATGCCATTGATATTTTGACAGGGATTGCATTGAATCTGTAGATTGCTTTGAGTACTATGGACGTTTAACAATATTGATTCTTCTAATCTATGAGTGTGAAATATCTTTCCATTATTTTGTGTCCTCTTCAATTTCTTTCATTAACGTTTTATAGTTTTTTTTGTAGACATCTTTCACTTCTTTGGTTATGTTCATTCATAGGAATTTCATTTTATTTGGAGGTATCGTAAATGGGCTTCGTTTCTCGGCTTCTTTTTTAGATTGTTTGCTGTTGGCATATAGAAATGGTACTCTCTGTGCTGGGCTGACTTGGGCACTCTCTTGTGGTCACCACAGCTAGGACTGTACCAGGTCACAACTGAAGCCAGCTGCGTCTCACCCAAAGCCAATGGTGACTGTTGCCTGGCTACGTCTGATGTTTATTCAAAGCCCAAGGGCTCTTTAGTCAGCAGGGGATGAATCCTGTCAGGACTGGGTGCTTCCTTTCAGGGCAGCGGGTTTCCTACTGGCCACGGTGGGTCCAGCAATGCTATCCAGGAACTAAGGCCTGGAATCAAGGGCTTCAGGAGTCTGCTTGGTACTTTATTTTACTGTGGCTGAGCTGGTACCCAAGTTGCAAAATGAAGTCCTCTGAACTCTTCCCTTCTCTTTTCCCAGGTGGAAGAAATCTCTCCCTGAGCTGCAGTGGCTGGAGTTGGGGGCAGGGGGCTGACACAGGCACTGGCTTGGCCACAGCTGCTGGTGTCTCACTGGGTCATGTGCACCCCAAGTCCCCTGTCTCTGAGCTAGCACAGCCACAGGAGTTGTCCAAGGACTACAGTATTTGTGGCCTGTCTTACAAATTTATTCCAGGCCCCAGGCTGCTTTCAGCCAGCGGTGGGCCTAGCCAGGACACGGGCTTCTACCACCAGGGCAGAGGATTTCCCTCTGGACAGCTGTCTTCTTGCCTGGAGCTCATGTGGCCTTTCCTCAGTGCTTGTGTGCTGGGGGAGGAGGGGGAACATGAACCCTATTGGATCAGGGCCCTGTCCTTTGACCTCATTTAAATTCAATCTTAATTACTTCCTTAGCAGCCCCATCTCCAGACACAGCCTCACGGAGGGTTAGGGCTAACACACACATTTGTGGACGTATGCGGACACAAACCTTCAGTCCATAACACAGACCGTGCAGAGCTTGTGTGGCTCAGAACAGAGGCTCTTTTAAAAATTAAACAGGAATCCACATTTTACACCACAAAATGGATATTTTCTCAGTGCAGCCACAGTCTTGTAGTTTGTTTACCCACGCAGGCACTCAAGAAACCGTGCTTTGTTTAGATTTGGGTTTTGGTTCTTTTTTTTTTTGGTTTGCTTTTGCTTTTGTTTTTCACCAGTAGCAAGTCAGCACACACGTGTTAGCTGGACCTTTTGTCCTGATGTGGTGGAGGAACAGAACCAAAGTCTTCTCAAGGCCCCTCCCCCCAAACTGGAAGCCAAATTCTGACCCTTAAGACACCAAGCCCAAGTATGGAAACGTCACAATGTGACAGATCCCCCTGTCCTGCCATGTGGGGGCTGATGGTTTGAGTGCGGGGACTTCTGCACAGCTGGCATCTGTTCCCCCAGGCCAGTGACACCTGGGACCCTTGGCCAGCACTGGAAGGGGCCAGAGGCAGCTCACACTGAACGGCCATTGCCCTCAGCTAACATCATTTGGCAGAGACCGGTGGCCGGCTTCCAATGTGCCAAAGACTGCCCTGAGCTGACGTGGGCTTGTCCATCTTGTCCTCACCACTGCGGCGGGGACTCCCAGTACTGTTACGGGAAGCTTGGGCGGTTCTACTTTAGTAAAAATTTAGTGAGAAATAACAGGAAGAAATGAAGAGTGCTGTGTTTACTTTCACATGTACATGAAAAAAGTAACAGAGTGTGCCCATCTCTTAGCTGAGTCCTTTTTGCCAGGTCACTCTCCTGCAGGCAGAACTTTCTAGAATCGCTTTCCTAGTTGTCCTATGAGTTTCTATGGAGTACTAAACAGACTCTGGAGGGAAGGATCACTCCTTTATAACAACAAATGCTCCTTTCAGTGGAATAACCCTGGGTCCTTTCCTCAAAATGCTGGATCCATTTCATAAACATTTCCTTCCAAGACCCTTCCCAGGAGCTGACTGCACTGCTGGATACACACTCTGAGTTTTGCTCCCAGATCTGATGATGATTCTCAAAGCGTGGGCTGCCAAATGCATTCCTGAGCCTCGTCTCTCCTTCTCTCAGTCCCTTCAGCATTAAAAGGAAAAGAAAACAGATCCTTTTCTTAACCTTTTATAACAATGCTAACATCTGTCCACCATGGCAAAGATGGTTCTTACACGGAATAAAGCATCTGACCAAATGTGGAAAATGCACAGTGATGTCAAACCACTGACTCAATAACTAGAACTACTAAACAGGAAACGTTCTTACAAAGCACTTTTATGTGGGGCAGCTGATAGGAATCCACAGACCCTGAAGGCGTGAGATAGGGTTGAAAACCAGTTGTAAGTATATACAGCCTTAATCCCTTTTTTAAAAAGGATTTGTTCTGTAAAATTTGGATTCAGTCAAAAGGCCGCTCACTCAAGGATCCAGAAGGCCACATGTGGCCCCCAAAGCTTCACGCTTCCCACCCCTGGTAGACTTTGGAGTCCCATAGACCTGGGTTCAAGCTGAGCGCTGCTACCTACCTGGTGTAAGAACTCAGGCAAATTTCTTAAACTCCCAGCTTCCAATCATGATCCCGTTTTGCAAGGCTGTTGAGAATTCAACAAGGTGATGTAGAGTGTGATGAGCCCACGCTACATAGAGAATCAGCTGGGAGTACTTAAAAATATAAGTGCCTAGGATCCTATAGTAGATTGGATAATGTTCCACCCCAAATTTCTGCCCACCTGGAAACTAAGAATATGACCCTATTTGGAATAAGGCTCTTTGCAGATATGATCAAGGTAAGGATCAAGGCAAGATCATACTCTATTAAGGTAGACTCTAAATCCGATGACCATGTCCTTACAAGAGACAGAAAAGAAGACAGACATATGGGGAGGAAGTCCGCATGAAGACAGAGGCAGAGCTTGGAGCGATGCATCTATACAACAAGGGACGGGAAGGATTGCCTGCAGCAAACGCAAGCTGGGAGAAGGGCACAGAGTCTGTCTTCCCTCGGAACTTCCCAGAGAAACCAATCCTGATCTTGGACTTCCAGAACATGGGAGAATAAATCTCTGTAGCTTTAAACCATCAAATGTTTGGTAATTTGTTAGAGCAGCCCTAGGAAAGAGGCTCTGCCTAAATCGTACAGTAGTAAGTACGTACAGGGTGCTTGCCACGTGCTGCCAATTGCTCCAGGTCTGTGTGGCCACCATTCCCTGGCCACTCCCTACCTGTAGCTCCTGGGCACTTGAAATGTGGCCACAGTCTGAATTGACATGTGGTGTGTGAAGTACACACTGGATTCCCAAGACTTAATGCAAAAAGAAAAGTTAAATATCTCATTAATAATTTCTATATGGATTGCATGTTGAAATAATATTTTGGATATATTGAGTTAAAGGATAGTAGTTTGGATATACTTGCTTATATAAATTAAAATCAATTTCACCAGTTTCTTTTCACCTTTTTAGTGTAGCTACTGGAAAAACGTAAATTAAACACGTGACTCAAATTATATTTCTATCATACATCGCTGTTCTAAGCACTGGGGATACCGTGGTGAACAACACAAAGTCACTGCCCTCGGGGGTGTCACATCCTAGCACTTATCCTGGGACAAGACAGTGGAGAGTGGTCAAGAAAGACCTCCCAGTGGATTTTTGGTGCACCTGACAGAGTTTCAACTGTGG
Source organism: Lepilemur ruficaudatus (assembly GCA_963574885.1). NCBI lineage: Eukaryota > Metazoa > Chordata > Mammalia > Primates > Lepilemuridae > Lepilemur > Lepilemur ruficaudatus. The sequence continues at coordinate 66,729 of CAUYRT010045278.1, forward strand.
GACATTTTCTGAGCACCTGCTGCCTTGAGCTCCCAAATCCTCAACCTCAGGAAGCCCCAGGGGACAGAAAGGGTCCTCACCTCACTAACGCGCCCCTTCTCCATTAAGAGCCCTGGGACCAAACCCAGCAAGAGGTCCACAACCCATCCAGACTTCCTTCCTGTGTCCTGCAGGTGGGATGGGTGCCCAGTGTCACTTCATAAATTCTGCCTGGACTACTTTTATCCCAGGCAACAAAAATTGAGGACTAAGTCATTTGCCTACTTGAATTACTTACATGAAAAAATGCTTGAAAATTAAAAAAGGGCAGATCGTTCATATTTAAGCATTGTTCTGCCAATTCCGCTGCAGAATTTATCTGAAAGAATTGTTACATCAGAGGTGAGGTTAATCAGTATAAATCATGGGAAGGTTCTAAGGTGCTCAACTGTTCTGTGTTGTACAAACATAGATAGTTTTACGTCTTCCTTTCCATTCTACGTGCCTTGTATTTCGTTTTCGTGGCTAATTTTCCTGGCCAGGACTTCCAGTACTTACTGAATACTTACTTACGCCGGCTACTGTGCTAGTGTTTTATGTGCATCATTCCATTAAACTTTCCAAACACCCTATGAGGAGAATGGCACCATTGATCACATGCTGTGGATAAGTTAACTTGGACTGAGAGGGGTGAAATGACCTACAGAGGTTTCCCAACTAGTAAATCACAGAGCGTGGATTTGAACCTGCCTCTGTCTGACTCCACAGCTCATGGTCTTAAGTTATATTTGCCAGGTTTCCTCTCAGCTTTGAAGGAGTTCCTCTGCCCCTTCAAATGGGGACAGGGTTAAGGGACCCCAAATGCCTTTCTGGACTTGATCTAGAGACCCAGAGAGTTTTGTGTGCAGTAACTATGTACATACATAGCTTTCCCATGCTAAGCCAAACAGTGGTTAGGTTACCATGAAGACAACACTTTAAGTTTAACAATACCATGCCTCGATATACCCAACATCTTCTACCCTCTGCAACCATGGGCAGGGTTTCTAGTCACAAGAACAAAGAAGGAAGGAGGAAGAGAAGAAGGCACACCCCAGAGAGAAGGGGCCGAGGGCCAGGCTGGCTCCCCGAAAGAGTCTAAGGTAGCAAGAGAGAGGGATGAAGACCCACCATGTGGCTATTCTCTTTCCCGGTGGCACCAGCTCTGAATAATAATGGAAGGGGACCATTTTCAGGTGCTTTTCCCCTAAGAGTTGTAGAGAATATTATACGTGCCTGTGTACTGAATCCAAATAATCAGAACATTTCTATAGTATTATAGGAAAGGAAGGTCATACACACGGAGTGTCCACTTCCAACACCCAACTGTATTAGTCATTAACTGTATTAGTCATTTAATCCTTTTAGTAGCTCTGCGGTAGAACCATGTTAAAGAGGAGGAGCTGAGTGTTAGCCAAGTTTATAACTTGCTGAAGTCACACAGTTAGCAAGAGCTAACGCTCAAGCAAGCAGGAGCCTGTCTGGTGTCTCTACACTCACCTCGAATGGTGGGGCTCTGGATGGCTTCCCTGACTCCCAGAGAGAAGGAAATGCCAGTCCACGTGGTACAGAGTCGCCCTGCAGTCGGCTTCACCCTGAAGCACAGGTTTCTGGCCAACCTCTGTGCTAAGTGTTTCCATCTGGTACCTGCATGTGAATACTTTTAAGAAAATGAGTTTCCAACTCTTCAATTTCTGTGAGCTCTGTCTTCTAAAAAATTGATTGGCCAAAGAAAAAGCTTTTGTTTTTTTCCCTTTCCACCTCCCCTGCTAAAATTTTCCTTTTCCTATTTTATAAAAAAAAACAAAAACTTGTTACAAAGCATTATTCCAGGTGTAAAAATCTCCAGGGCACCAAATGAAGGAATAATTCAAGACACCATTAAACCCTCTTCTATCTCATGAAGACACATGTTCAGAGACAATTTTGGTTTTGTGCTTATATTGTTTTTCAAAATTTGTAAGATCTTAATATTATGATATCCAATTGTTTATTAATAATTACAATAATTGTCAATCCAGAAGAAAAATTTTAAACATATAAACTTAAAAATGTACAGATATATACACATACATATATTTATCACAGAAACGTATAATACGGTAGTCATAAAAGACAAGCACAAAAATATAACACATTAAGATGAACCCTGATGAGAACTAGAATAGAAATACAATGTCAAGGAGAAAAGGGAATGATATAAAAGTTCCTTCTATTAAAGAAGAGTTTGTACTTGTATTTTTAAAATGGATGATGGTGGATATTAAATCATTCAGTTGGACACATTTAAAAGTCAGTAACAGTTATATTTTGAATTGTAGAGTTTTACAATATGCCAAAAGTTGTATTAATAATACATCCTTTGCAATGACATAAACTTATGATGACAAAACTTAGACGTCAGCTGCAAAGTATGGGTGGGGGTACCCGGTACACAGTTTTTCAATATTAGATGACAGGATATGTCAGCCAAAATGGTTACAGATCATTGCTTCAGCATATTGTCATTCTCTGAAAACCGGTCATCTATAAAAAAAACATACAACTCTCTGTTAGCCATACCCGAATATCTGACTCTGCTAACCCTGACTATGTGGTTCGTTAACAGAGAGATCTTTGAAGAACTTTAGCTGCTCTGCGAACAGTGAGTGAGGGGCGAGAAGGAAATGGGTGACCTCATCTTTTAGGAGACCACACCGAACTTTCCCCGCCCACTAGCAAAAAGAGCACCCCGGCCGTGGGGCCCTGAGCCAGGGCTGCTGTGGTGCTCTCTTCCCAGGTGGCTTTGGATGCTAATCCCTTCAAGGCTAGAATGCAGAGGTCGTGTTGGTACTTTCTTACCATTGTCAATGGCCGGGTTCACTGCAGAGAGTAGCTTGCAAATAATAATGCCCCGCAGGTGTAAGGCAATGGACTCCCCTGTGCTATTAGCGAAAGCCTTTGAAGGACCCAATACCTTATGAATGCAGAGCCTTCCCTTTATTGTTCTACTCCATTAGGCGTGTTTTCTTTTGTTCTCTGCAAGCACAGGGCTTTAACTTCTGGAATATCGAATTTCATACGCTTCTCTCCTCCTCCGTCCCCAGCCTACTGGAAATTGGTTGCTCTCCTCAACTGCCCGCCCCTCCCCCGTTCTTCTCCCGGTCATGGTGAATTTGGATCTGCAAATCCTTGAATCAGCTTCAGTTATTTTTTAATATAAGATAATATTGGTCTTGGCAACAGTGCTGGTCAGAAACGCTCCCCTTCGCTCTCCCGCAGTGGACTGGTTGCTCATCATTACAGACCTCTCTTCTGTTGCTTTCTCAGCCCAGGTTCAATCTGGTGAGAACATCTCTTCCTCGCCCTTTCCGGTTCATGGTCTGGGCATTTTTCAGAATGACCACATGGCTTGTCATTTCTTCTCATCAAATTCTGATGGTACCCTTGAAATACTTGTTTTGATAAACCTATGATGTCCTCTCTTCATTAATCTGTAACGAAGCTCCCAGGTGACCCCTCACCCGAGATTTCTTAAGAGGGCCCAAGCTTTCCCCTCGGCTGGAGTTAAGTGCTGGTCCCGCAATTAGCCTCTTTTCTTTTGGCCGGGAAGGGGCCTTACAGCCTACTGACAGGATCCCAGCTCTGGGTTCGAATCCTGACTACTCCACAGACCGACTGCATGATCTCGTGGCCAATAATTACCTCTTTGAACTTCAATTTTCCTGTTCAGAAAATGGAAATAATAACTCCTGCTTCATAGGCTTGTGGTAAGGATTAATCAAGATAATGCTTGTAAACTAATTTAGTGTCTGACATGCAGTGAGTGCCCGATAACCGGTAGCTGTCATTCTAACACACTCTGTTGGAATGTGTTCAGTAGAACACTCCAGATTGAAAGGGGATTTCTGTTCCATTTAGTGAAAAATATGAAGTTAACTCTTTCCTCAACCAGATACTTTGTACTAATATTTTACAATATTATTTTTATTCTATTTAAGATTCTTGAGAAATCTTTTATATCCCTTTCTCTTTCTTGCGTAACGAATTTTTGTGAAACTCGAAAAATTAGAGTAGCATTTGCTTTCTTCTGACTACGCTAAACACAATCATTTGTTTTACTCCTGAAATTCGAGTCTCTGTTTCAAAGTGTGGGTTTTGTGGATTCCTCCTGGGATTTCTTTTCATCAGCACATTCCCTGAGTCCCCAGCCTTTAGAAATCACAGGATGCACTGGACATCACGTGCATGCTCAATTTTCAGAAAGCATCTGAGAAAGCTCAGCTTCGGAGATTGATGGTTCTCAGCTTTCAGCTTTGGTTTCTCTCAGCTGGAGGACCCTTTGGATCCGGGCCTAAGAACATAGTCACACGATGTCAGAGTATTAGTATTAAGTGGGCGATGCCCCTCTTCCGGCCTCTCCGCCTCGTTTAGAAAAACACGAGAAAATAAATCTAATCTGCTCACGGTTCCCTTGCGCTGCACCGCAGCAGGAATGTTATATGATTTCAAATTACTTATTAAAAATATTCCTATGGGTATCGTGTTGAGGATTACTTTTCCAAGGTTATTATAGTGCCTGTATCGTTAGGAAAATGAGGTGTAACTCTACCTGCTATCTCATTCCAAAGACTTCTACCTTTGGACAGAAATCAACTTCCAAGTCAGGGGAGTAGGACATTTATCTTCTGTTTCACTCCCACTTTGCATCACGTTTTGGATGACGAGCTGAGGGTGGGGGGGAAAATCACTTTCTCGAACCCTTTGCTTCTAATAAAGCAGTAGAGGCTTATCTCTGCTTTCAAAGGAGAAGATGCTGACATCCAGAGGGAGCTTGGAGTCAGAAAAGTCCAGCTCTAAGCATGAAATTGTTAATGTCGTACTCGCGCTTGGGGATAGAAAACAAGATAAATGCTTGTGCAGCTAACACAAAGCAATGGAACGTATGTGCTGGTGGCCAGAGGACTGCAGTTACCGGGATTACAACCTGGGCAACTTAATTCCCAAGTGACCTTGAACAAGTCACTTCCCTTCTCTATGTCAAAATATCCTTCCTTGTAGCTATCCGTGTGCATCTGCTGCGTGCGTGTATGCATAGGTCACTTGCATTTTGCTTTACCTCGGGCAAAACTTTCAAGTTCTTTGACGGCACTTGCCATTTAATTATTTTCCGAGTTGACAGCTCCCTCTTTTTGCAAGAAACACTAACATTTTAATTCCTTGCTTTACTGACAAATAGCTCTCTTCTACTTTCTCTTGCTTTTTCTACAGCATTCACCGTTGCTGGGGAGCCCCTTGCAACATAAATTTTCCTTCCATTTTTGCTCCAGAGATGTTTAAAAGGGCAGGACAATTTTTCCTAAAACCTTTGAGAGCCAGCAAGGAAGGCTTGTCTTCCCCTCAGGTTTTATTGAGGCATAAACAAGGGAAGAAAAGGGAAGAAAAATCTCTTCCCAGCTCCTTCTAAGTCGGTCTTCAAAGCAAGGTTCCTGGCTTTGCTGGAAATGAACGTCCACAACATTTTAAGGTATTGGATTTGATTAAAAACACAAACCGATTTCCAAACCAAATACCAGTGATTTTTGAATCGCCTTCTCTTCTCCCAGTGCAGAGAATTGAGGGTTGACTTCATTTGCATTCACACATTTTTGTCCTCTGAGTTCAAAAGATATAATTGCTCTCTGGCTATGCAAACATAGCTGATTTTGATCTATCCAAAAACAATAAATCAATCCTTGAAAAGCTTTTGGAAAACTTGAAGAGAGCAACAACATTTGTTTGATTCTCATGACTAAGTCTTCTTAACTAAAACAAAGTGAGAACATTATGCAATTATTCAGAGGAAATTCGGGACCTTTGGGATGGCCAATCACAGAATTCAGGCAAAAGTGGATTTGGGGGCCTGACTTTTGCAGATAATTGTGCAACCCTCAGCTGCATAATCTGGTCCTAAGAGAGCTCCCACCTTCCATTCGCCCTTTTTCCCCATCCTGCTTCACCTTGTGCCTCTTGACTAGTAATAAAATGAATAAATCAAACAGACTCTAGCTTGGCTTTTGTGAGCTCTGCTAAGAGAAACGAATATGAAAACTCAAACACCAAACGAAAGGTATCTTCCCCAAGCTCATTTCTCATTTGTAAAAAAGCAAAAACCTAGGCTCGTTCAGCAAACATGAGCTTCGGAACGAAAGCTCAGGCCCAGATGTTATTAAGTATAAATATTTATAAGAGCCATAAAGATCCTGGCTAAGCTCAATTTTGCCTTAATGCGGCAAATGTTTCAAATTCGGCTCCTTCGCTGTTTGAAGCCTTTAGGAGGCAGGGTACAGTAGAAGACGCATTACTGTTGGCGAGAGGAGCAGAGCTCTTCTTTTATGTTTTATGGCCAGTTTTTCATTGAGGGGTATTGCTTTTCTCAGAAATCACTTCTCGAGGCCTGCCTTTTCCAAGCAGCCGGAGGAAAGCGTGGTTGCTGTAGCCGTGAATTCAGGGGGCACTGGAGAAACACACATGGCGAAATGTGCATCATCGACGTGAAAGGATAAGGAGAGGCAGGGTTTCCTTTGTTCTTTCTCCGTTTCAGTTTTATCGTGAAACATACAGCAAGATCCTAAAAGCCTCAGTTTAGTCTCCCGTTAAGTGGGTGTGTGATTATTATAAGTGGAACACATTTAGCTCATGTTTCAAAACTTCAATTCAGTTGCCTAGTGTGTGCCTTTGCAGAAAGAAACAGCCACGATGTTTAAACAACCGTTTTGGTAACTTGTATATGCACAAATGAGAGACCTGCAGGTGTATAAGCTATAATTATGTGATGAAGCAGTTCAAACTCTTATACCTTATTGTTTCGCTTCTGCATTCTGTTTGATTCTCCAGATTTTTAAAGAATGGAATTATTATTATCACTACTGGAGATGGGGGTCTCCCTGTGTTGCTTAGCTGGTCTTGAGCTCCTGGGCTCTGGCAATCCTCTTGCCTTAGCCTCCTGAGTGGCTGGACTACAAGCCACCATGCCTGGCTCCTGTTATTATTTTTTAATCTACGTGTTTTATGATAAGAGAAATCATCTGTCTACATGTCTTGTCCACCTAAGAAGCGTTTGATGCCTTGCTTTCTAAAATCCCTGTGGTTGACTATATCACATTAACACATAACCTCGTGCATGCATTTTTAGAAGATTTATGACTTCATAAGATGACTCAGATGTATATGGGGACAAAAAGAACCTCAGTTTCTCCCCAGGATAAGTCCTAATCTGTGAAATAATTCCTGCTCCTTTGGGAGAGTCCTGGCGATCGTCCAGTGCCTGTTGGCAGCGTCCTGGGCGGATCCCGTCTCCCCACTCTCAGAAGGGTCTTCCTGCTGCTGAAAGCCCTTCCACAGCACCTGGCTTTGCAGGTTTCTCAGCAAGTTCTTCAGATGTGTCCACACCAGCCCCGCTCCCTGTCTCCCAACCTCAATCTCACGGCTCCGTCCTTTTTGGCTACTGAAGCTGACAGTTTGCCTCGAACCTGAGAACGCTGCTCTCCTCAGTGGAGGCCTTCATCTGCTGGACACATCTGGCAAGTACTCCGAGGGCTCACCTGGTTTCCCTGATTAATGTAGATGTAAAGATTTTATCAAGGCTCCTGGCGGCTAAACTTCAAGATGTAATCACAAAATCAATCCACATAGACTAACTGAGCATAGGCTCACTAAGAAGACATCCCGCAATGTCAGGCACTTAATTAAGGCTCTCCAGCCCCTCTGCCCCTGATTGATTCTTTTCTTTCCCTAAAAGGTGATGCTGACCCTCCGGGTGGACAAGCTACTACTCCCCAGCCCGAGACGACCCCGCTTCCAGGGCCTTGCAGTTTGGAGGGCGGACCACCAGGGGGCAGTCGTGCATCATCCCACTCCCCAGGGACCGGCCTGAGGACCGAGATCCTTCTTCCAGCACCCCCTTGGCCACCCGCAACCAGCGAACTTGAAGCAACAGCTAACTCAGCCTGAAGCATCTGCTAGGCTCCATTTTGTTTGTTGAGCTCCGTGATCCTTCTCTTAGCTTCAGGCATCCCTTGAGGATGATCGGAGACTCCTCCCCTCTCCTCTCCATCCCACTTTTTGCACCTTAGTGCTTGGTGGAGCCGAGGATTCTACCACTCCTGAGCATTCAGCCTTGCTACTCTGGCCTGAGCACCTGGGAACCCCAACCAGGTTGGCTTGCTTGACATAGATGTTTCCTACTGGAAATTCAAAGACTTCAGAAATAAAGGGTTTGTAAAAATGTAAACACCTTGTGGAAAAAAAAAAAAAAAAGTAGCCCAGATCAGAGATTGCCAGCCTACTGCCACTTGATGAAGCGGAGTTTGCTCTGCACAGCTACTGGCCAGGCTCATCTGGTATGATTTTAGCACATGACCATTTAATTCATCAAACATTTAGCACCTACCCTGTGCCAGGCATTGTGCTGGGAATATACTTGCTGTGCTCTAATAATTCACAGATCAGTGAGGAAAGAGAGTCAAGTAAACAGACCACTATAAAACAGGATGTTTGGGCAAGGGCTGGGGGGATGGGGTCCACACACCTGCGGGGTGTCAGAAAGGCTTCCAAAATAGGGCACTGTCTGACTCAGCCCTGGAAGACGTCATCTGGCCTATTCTCTGTGGCATCTGAATAGACCTGGCCAGAGCCATCAACAGCAGCTTGAGTACCTGAGGTGCTGGCTGTTAAGCAGCAACTCTACTCCCCTGGAGCACCCAGGGAATGCAGAGAAGCTCAGACTTCGTTGGCCCACGGCAACCGAGGAGGTTTCATTCATTCATTTATTCAATCAATGTTTATTGAGCACCTACTATGTGCCAGGCAACAAAATGAATCAGAAACAAGCCAGGCTGTGGCAGCAGCCTCATCACATAGAGAGGCTGCTCACCCAGTGGAGCTCACACCAGGCACCAAAAGCTTCACTCCAATGGTCAGGTAGAAGCCACCCAGTCATGGCTGTTGTAGACAAAGCGTCTTCCAAGGGTGTCTCTGTTTAACTCAGGTCTTTACTGAGCTGCCAAAAGGATTTGTTTGAAATAACTGACCCACGGTTTGGAGTGAGGAGTGTGTATGTGTCATTTAACGTAGGAGGTTTTGCAAGTTTTCATTCTTCCTAACAAAGAGCTTCAGCCAGTGTGGTCAGAAGGACTCTTCTTTCATCAGTAGAGATACGTTGTCCCCTCTGGGTCCTGGGGGAGTTTTCTGTGCTGGGGCTAACATCTTTGACCTGGGTCCCTGCTATTCTAGACAGGATAAGTCTCATCCACAAACTCAGTGGTGTAGGAAATAGAAATTTAAATTTTTTTCTATACTTTTATTTCTATTTAAACGTCCTGTTCCACCCAATTGTCAGAAACACATTTTCCACTCCCTGTTTTTCCCCAGGGTGGTGCTGAAGCCCCATGAACTTGCTTAGTGTTGAGGCAGGAAGCTGGGAGGGGACTCTGTCCTTGACTCATCTGTCCCCGAAGGCCCCCTCTGAGGAATCTGCTGAGCTCTCCGCCCTGAGCCTAGACGCGGAAGTGAGTTCTTCCTCCTGCTCCCTGAGGCTCAGCCCCACCTGCAAACTCTGTCCGGGGTCTTGACTTCTCAAGACTCCATCCAGGAAAATTGTCAAGGCCCCTTCTCAGGCAGCCACCTGGGATCCCACTCTCAGTCTGGGAAGGGCATTTTTTTTCTAATGTCAGAGAAGGGCATCCTTTTCCGTTCTTGAAGTTCTTCCCTGAGAGAAAGCCCTGTCCCTTCATGTTTGCCTTGGAGGCACCTCACAGCTCCCTCAATAGGCCCAGGCTCTGGGAAACCAACAGGGGCAGGCAGATCCCTCTGCCCCCTGGATCTTTGCAGCTGTGTGTCCTGCTCTGAGCCATATAGAGGAGGGGAGAGAGGGGAAGGAAAATCGCCAGGAGAGAGATTTTCAAAATCAATTCACGTCTCCCTTAATATCTCGAGGTTATTCTACCACATCAAGATCTCTTCCTAAGTCCCAAATTCACTTTAAGAGCAGTCTTGCATCTATTGGTTTGCAAGGCTCTGTGTGGCTCCAGTACCAGCTTCAAAAGTTTCCTTCTAGACTTACCTCTGCAGGCCCAGCCCTGTGGTTTTTTCTGTAATGGTAAATCTCAGCTCAGCCCTGAGGCAGCCAAGGGGTGGTAATAGTAACGTTTGTGGAAAAGTCTTTATCCATAGAAATTTGAGTTAAACAGAGCCCTCATGAGCCCAAATGCCCCTGCACTTCTCTGCTAAGTCAACTACTGACCATCCTCCAGCCTATGGTCTCTTGGGAGCCTGCTGTGTAACTATTTCACAGCTCCCAAGCATGGGGATTTACTACGCTCTGGGAGAGCAAAGATAAGAGGCACAGGCTCTGCCCTCAAAGAGCTTACAATATAAAGGAAAAGGACATACCACATGTGTCTCAATGTAAGAAAAGGAGTTCAATTTTGAGCATGCACTGTTTTAGTTGATTGCAGAAATTTCTGGAGGTAGAGATGGAACCATTAAGATACAGGTGACAATGCAACACTAATATGGGACAAGACTGCCTCCATGAAGGATAGCTGACATCTTGAACTTTCCTTATGTCCCAGGTGATGGCCTAATACCTTCACATGCATTCTCTTTTTAATAAGGTTGCTATTATTATTATAATCCCAATTCACAAGTGAAAAACATCTTCAACGTAGATTGAGGAACTTGTCCAAGGCCTTGGAGTTGGAGGTCAAGGTCAGGCTGGATGGCTCCAAGTCCGTGGATTGACCAGAAGATATTTTTCCCCTTGTGTGTGTTTCCACCATTCAGTTGTGAGCTATTGAGGGAACGGGCACCATCCTTTGTCCTGCGGGTGATCTCATAGCACCCTGCGTGCGTGGCCCCTGAGTTAGTGTCATTAACTGACTTTCCAAACCTTCATGGACGTGGCTGTGAAGTTTTGTCTTAGAACTTTAATTTAATTCCACAAACTTTCATTGACTATCTAAAGAAGGTGTAGGAGTGAGATGAGTAAGACACAATCCCTAGCCTTGGGAAATTTCTAATTTGTGTGTGGGGAGGAAGGGGAGAGGAACAGAGAAACAACTAAAACCAGCTCGCCAGCACAGGGCACGTGTTGAGAACACGTGGGTTCCGGGCCAGGCTGCAAAGATCCAAGACCACGGGCAACTTCAAGTAGCTTGAGGCAGGGCTGACTTACCTACTGGGCATACCTGGGACCCATGATGCTTTGGGGCCAATGAAGATAACACAGTTATAATAATAATAATAATAATGCACTCAGCTTAGATTATATTTGTCTAATGTAAACATAGTCATAAAATATAATATGTATTTGTTTATTTAATGGGGGAAGGAGCCCACGAAAGCAGAAGTGCTTGGGGCCCGTGACAGTCATCATCTAGCTCTGCCATGATGGCTAAATATAGCCATTTGGCCCACGTGGGATTTATAAGGTACAGAAAACTTTCTTCAGCTCTATTGTACATACTTTGAAACTGTAGGTATTGTTTTATCCATGATCATAAAAGAGGTTCCAAGATCTCTGGGTCCAGCCTTGACAGGACAACGGTCTTAGAAGAATGAAACACTGCCCTTAACAGAGCAGGGAAAGAAGAAAAGTCCAAACACCAGCATTCCCTTCCTGGAACACAAATGGCATCACTTTGAGTCCCAAACCCTGGAATTAGTAAGAGTCAGAGACCCTGGGAAAAGGGCCTCTTCTGTCTCCCTGCACTGAACGGGATGCAAAGCCCTAGAGCGAAATCCACACTCGGGAAACACATGAGTACCCAGGTGCACCACTGGAGACTCCGGTAGGAGACCTGGTCATCTCACGTACTTAAATGTCATGGCTTGTCAGGGGTTGGGCGTGTGTCCAGACGCCACGGTGGCTGCTGGCTGGGGAGGCAGGTTGGGTGCCTCAGAAGAGGGGCCCAAGCTGGAGCCCAGAGCACTGGGCGGCCTCAGAGGGACACGGCTGTGCAGAGTGGGACGCAAGTCCCCACCAGTACAAGATGTGGCAGGGAGGACAGGCTCTGGAACCCAGAGATTTAAGGGGGCTGGACCCAGACAGCACCTGCTCCCCAAGCACCTCAAGCAATGGTCCTGAGTTTTAAGCTTCTTTCAAAGCCACCCCAAGGACTTGTTGGAATGGGGGGCGAGGGCAGTTTAGGCAACACACGTGAAGGCTGAGATTAGACAGCGACTCACGCTTGCGAGTGCTGACCGCCTCCGCCTAGTACCTGAAGTGCAAAGTGACACTTCTCGCCCTTTCCCCAAATAAATCTTCCCTGCGCAGTGTTCTCTGTGGACCTCAAGGCCTGTCAAGGACTTGGCCCTGAGCTCATTGCAGCCACGGTGGAATGCCAAGTTTTGCAGATGTTTGCACTGACTGCTTTATGTTTTGCAATATCCCAGAGCTGTTCCCAAGTGACGTTCATCCATTCACCAAGCTAATGCTTAATAAGAATGATCTACAAAGGGTGACAGCTCCAAAAGACGAGGAGAGGGAAAACGGCCTCAAAGGAGAGTGGATGAACAAAATAAATAAATAAATGCCGCACGGCTCCCGATAGACTGAGGTGCAGAAAAGGGAACCTGTGTGCAGCGGTTCCTAGGAAAAAACCCAAGGACGACGGCTGTGTTTATTTATGGACATGGCATGTTTATTTTTGTCAGGAGTGCTATGAGACCCCAACCGGGCTTGGGGATGCTCCTGCTGAACTCGAGTGTATAGATGGACCACGGTGAGCTCTTAAAGAAACATGTAGGAATTCGATAGCCAGGAAGGGTCAGTTCCCAGAGCGAGAAAAGTTTATGGAGGAAGCACAATGACCCCAAAGCTGTAGAAATTAAATAGCAATTCCTACTTTTCAACCTCCTTTTACCTAGATAATCTCATCTAACGTTAGAGAAAAATCTTAAGCGTCCATCTCTACAACAAGATAGGAAGGTTAGGGGTTTTCTGAAGGCCAGTCAACAATTTAGTGGCAGATCCGGGCTTAACAGGCAGGTGTCTATTCATTCCCAGTATCTGTGTGGCGTGTAAGATGCTGAATGTCTTTATAACCACAGGGTATTGTATGTTTCACAGGTATTGTGTCTAACCTCACTTCAACCCTACAGGAATGGCATTATTATCTTCATTTAAAGATGGCAAAACGAAGGCTCAGGGAGATTGTAAGCAACAGACCCAATGAATTGCGATTCATTCAACAAATATCGGGCCTCTGTTTTGTGCTATGCACCAGGCTTCTAAGATACCAAGCAGAGTGAGCATCAGTCAGCAAAAAAAATCACTTAAAGGTCTGAGCCAAAACAACTTGTATTTTAAGGACATTTTTTAAAAAGGCAAAAACAATCATTTGGTGCACCACGATTTTTTTGTGCCAACAGGCTGAATTCCATGTAGAAATGGGAGAAATGCCATAATTGCTTGGAAAGATTGCAGATGTACACAGGCTCATTTTATTAATTAAGCAGGCCCGGATGCTAATTCAGTTGCTATGCACCAGAGCTCTCGGGAAATGCTTGCAGAGGCTGAGAGTCACATAAAAGGAATCTTTAGGGAGATTTATAGGTAATGCAGGTGGGAATTTCAGAAGATGGGAGGTGTGATGTGGCTGCACATCCACGTTACACGGCACAGAATCCAGTTACTTAAAAGTGACGGCAAAGGACTCTGCTGTCCCCAGCCATACACCAGCTGGTCGTCACGGGGAGGGATACGTGGAGTGATTATAACAATAGGAAAACGATTTTTTTTTTCTGACTCTGCACTTAGCCACTTTACAGAAACCCCAGCCTGCCTCAGTTTCCCCCCAGCTAATCATAAGGCCCAGGGGTTTGGGCGGGCTTGCTACTTCCCAGTGCATACCAGGCTCTTGCCAGCCCAGCTGCTGCAGCCTCCTCTCCTGAGGGGAGGCCTGACCGCCCCCTCCAGCTGGAGGCTGCCTTGGCTGACCCTCGGCTGACCTGTCCCCGTCCTGCTCCAGAGACTGGCCTCGGGGGCAATCCTGTCTTTAACACTCAGCATCCTCTCTCCCAGGGGTCACAGAAGACTGCGCCCAGAGCTTGCCACGTCTTAGGGAGATTTTAATGAAACTGTTCTTCTATTTATTTGTGTTGCAGCCTCCATTGCCTGGGGCCGTGGCACCAGTCCCCAAGAGGGGAGGCTGAGGTTTGGGGGCGGGGGCTCAGCGGGGACAGCGAGCTTTCTGACCCGCTGTCCTTGCACCAATCCTGTATCCTTTGCCCTGTTTTTCTCAGACACGTCTGAATCCTGGGGTGAATATGGTTTTATTTGCACCCTGCATCACTCACTAAAAGTAAACAGTTTCGTGATTCCACCAGAGGGAAAACAAAGGTCATTCAGTCGTATGGAACCTGATTAACACAAAGCCCCGGAAACACACCCCTGGATTAAATGCTTTCCCAAGCCATTCCTGCCCCTCGGACAGGAGAAGCTATTTTAGCTGTCGTGGGATACCCAGCAGCTTGCTCAGGTTGCCCAGTGGGACGCATTTAGTACCCACATTTCAAGTCGGTTTCCCTCTAGCTGTTGTTAAATTATGTATTTTTTAAGATAGAAGCTATTGCTCAGATTTAAAAGTAAAGGGATAGGCTGGGCTGGGCTGGGTGGCTCATGCCTATAATCTTAGCACTTTGGGAGGCCAAGGCAGAAGGATCACTTGAGGCCAGGAGTTCAAGACCAGCCTGGGCAACATATAGAGACCCCATCTCTACAAAAAAATAGAACAGTTAGCTGGGTGTGGTGGCACACTCCTGTAGTTTCAGCTTCTCGGAAGGCTGAGGCAGGAGGATCACTTGAGCCCAGGAGTTCGATGGCACAGTGAGCTATGAATTCCACCTTTGCACTGCAGCCTGGGCGACAGAGGGAGAGCCTGTCTCAAAAAATACGTAAATAAAGGAATAGAAAAGATACTTTTATTACATTTAAATAAAAGGAAAAGAAAATGTTACTTTTTAAAAATACAAAATTCACCCTGTTAGTGTATAATTCAGTGATACATTGAATATATATTTCAATGATATATTGAAAATATATATAGTTGTGCAGTGACCACAATCAAGTTTCTAGCCCCCTTTCCCCCGAAAAAGTTCCCTGTGTCCCCTTGTGATGAACTTGTTCTCCTCCAGCCCCTGGCAACCACTGATCTGTTTTCTGTCCTTATACTTTTACCTTTTCTAGAATGTCACTTGAGTGGAATCATACACTGCCCGTAGCCTTTTGTGTCTGGTTTATTTTACCTGTGGTCACACCTTTGAGATGCAGCCACGTTGCTGCAGATGCCAGCAGTCCCCGCCTGTTTACTGCTGAGTCGTGTGTCCTTGTATGGACACTGTGCTTTGTACGTGCACTCACCAGCAAGTGGACATTGAGGTTGCTTCTATTGATAGTTTTCAGCTATGAGGACTAAAGCTGCTCTGAACTTTTGAGGACACATGTTTTCGTTTATTTGGGGTGAGGACCCACCAGAGGGATTGCGGGGTCATTTGGCAAGCACACGTAGAAGACTTCTTGGAAGAAGAGGGAAGTTTAGGGACATTTCCAGGTGGTTCATGCAGGAAGTAAAACACCAGAGTTACGTGTTTTAAGAAGAGTGGGCTCAGCTCTCCCGCCTTCCGAGGCCTCTAACCATGGCCCCGTGCTGGGAAGTGGACTCTTGTTTATGGTGTTGTTGGTCTAGACCGAGGTTGGGGTAGATGCCGGTTCATTCTCAGGTGTCTCCACTACCAATCAGGGACTTGATCTTGAACAAATACTTAAACTGACTGTGCTTTTGTTTCCTCCGCTGTCAAGTGAGCGTCCTAACTTAATCGTGCCAACCTCGTAGGGACACTGTGAGGACTTTTTTAAAGTATGCAAGTGCAAAGTGTAGAACAATGCCCAGCGCATAGCAAGTACTCAATAAACACTACGTATTTACAGTCGAGGTGGGTGGCGAGGATCAGAACTAGAATTTGAAATGAAAGAGACTGTGGCAGGACTAATTTGTCTTCCTAGAAAGCTTTGCTATTTTGAATTAAATATGCTCACCAGATGACATGAAGAATATGTTCATTCATTCAACACTTCTTTATCGGGTGCCTGCTGTGGGCCAGGTGAGGGGCCTGTTCCTACGGAGCTCTCGGTCCAGGAGCAGAGAAAGGCAGAATGAAAGGGGTGTGTTATCCGTAATTACAAACTCTAGTACGTGCAACAGAGGAAAAGGACAGGCGCCTTGCAAAGAGGGTGTCCGACGGGGGAAGTCATGCCACCGGCGCTACCAAGCCCATTTTCACATTAGCCCGGTCCTTTACTGTGTCTAACTTCAGCTCGGTTATTGACTCTGCTTAAAAGGAAGCGAAGACCAGCCCCTCCTGGCCTCTTCCGTGGTGGGCGGAAAATCATTTCCTCCTTCATTCATTATTCATCAACAAACAGGCATTTTCCTACTGCCCTTTAGCATCACGCTACTGTCCTAGGCACGGAGGACGCGTACAGGCAGGAATAAGACATGGCTTCTCCCCCCTGGGAGTTGACGACATCACAGCGGATGAGACCAGGATAAATGTGCAGTGACAGCTCCTCTTCCTGCTGGAACCGCTTGGATGAAAAGGATCATGAAACTTTGATGAGTTAAGAGCTGAGCACCATTTCCACTGGCCTAGCTCTACCAAGGGGATAGGACCACAGGGACTCAGGGAGCAAACTGGCTGCTTTGGCTGAATGGGACCTGCAGACCTGGAGGGCCCTCCCCTAAGAGGAGGTTAAAGCCCCCTGAGGAGAAGCCTGTGGAGTAACAAAAGACCTGGGATCAGTCCCCTCCCTGAAACCAGATGGTGTTGCCAGAGACTTGCAGAGGAAACTGAGTGTGAACAAGCAGCCGTGGAGATATGTAATGTGTCTTGGCAAATAACAACTGTTTCTGAAAGTTGAAAGTTGGAAAGGCACTAACTGCTGAGAAGCCAATCCTGTTGTGCAGGAACCAGGGCCTGGGTGGAACAGGGACTGGCAGACTTGGCCTCCAGGGTCTCAGCAGAGCCAGCCAGAGGCAGTGTGTGCACAGGTGGGAGAGGGGTGGAGCTATGTGACCTGTGGGGCCCACCTCAATCCTACTTAGGTCTTCAGCTGCACTTCCTGAACGCCTTCTAAGTGCTTGGCACGACACTCAGTCCTGTGGGGTATCCAAGACGAAGATATCGGTTGTGTTGGTTTTTCAGCACCCCAATCCTTTAGGGGCCTGCTCCTTCCCCACCCCAATCAGGGGCTACTGCGGGACTATCCATCATGGTTTCCTACCCTTCCTGGTCAAGAGATGGTCATGTGGGCCAGGCCCAATCATTCCACCCCTTCCCCTGTGACGGTGATTAGGCTTGGGATGGTCCTGCAACTAGTGTTGGGCCAACTGGAGACTTTTACTGGGACTTTTCAATTTGGGACCACAGGTGTGATGGCTTTGTGGTAATCTACTACACTGAATTACATTTCTTTGAATTCCCTTTCCAGCATGTTTTTAGATCGGATGAGACACAAGAGAGATTCTTTTGGGAGACTTGGAGGATGGAAGGTCAGCGGTAGCCATTTGTCGTATGCAAACAAACACCTTCTCCCGTTAGTCAATAAAACACTAATATAGGCGCTGCTATGAAGGGATTTTGCAGGAGTGATTAAAGTCCCTGATCAGTTGACTTCAGGTTAAGGAGACTGCCCTTGGTAGGCATAACTTGCAAAGCTTGGAAGAATGCTTCAGCCTTCCCTGGACACTAGCTTCTGCCTGTGCCTGTGGGGTCCAGCCCACTCCTCCCCTCCCCTCCCTGAAGCCCACCCTAAGGATTTCTGATTAGCCCGTTCCTCACGATGAATCCTTAGGGGTGTGTGTGTGTGTGTTTGAGTGTGTGTGTGTCCTACTGATTCTGCTTCCCAGTTGAACTCTTGACTGGTACAGGAGACAGAGTTTATCTTTGGGTTATTGTGGTAGGGTGTGCCAGTTATCCTGTTCCCTTCTCTCACTATACGAGAACTCCTGGCTAGGCTCATGGCCACCCAGAGGTTCAAAATTCAAAAGAGAAATAAAACATATAGTAATCCCCCCTTACCCATCGGGGATACATTCCAAGACCCTCAATGGATGCCTGAAACTGCAGATAGTACCAAACCCTATATACACATATATATGTATATATACACACACACACACACAACACACACACAATGTTTTTTCCTATACATACATACCTATGATAAAGTTTAATTTATAAATTATCCACAGTCCTTTTGAGCTCTGGAACTATTATTGTTTTTTAATTCTTCTTACCTTACTGAAATTTTGTATCCTTTAACCAACATGTTACAATTGTAACTGATTTATTGGGAGTGTAACTCATTGGACATAAGCATAAAATGGTTTTATTCCTTCCAATAACTGCCCCTTGATGATGTCATGTTGATCCTTCCTTTCTCACTAAGGGCCAGGTCCCTTCATCATACCACTGTGACCTGATTCCATGAGCATTCGTCATTCTTGGTTACTAAAACTGTCTCATTTGGGGATTTAAAAACGCAACCCTTAGCATTGAAAGGGCTGTCAGACAGAAACCAGTGGCAGGAGAATTTGAGTTGTCATAAAGACAAAAAGGCAAGACGCCCAACTAAAATGAAACTGGACTGCAGCAGGTTGGACGATAGGCGTGGTGGAAACAATGATTTTGTTTTGGCACAATACTGTTATCAGTCGCATGCTGGGTATAAAATTTGGACGAGAATCCTTTGCCTTTAAAAGTTAGGTGTGTGCTGAGCTCACGGGTAGGAAGCAGGGCTTGGAGACGGTGCAGCCTCAGCTGAGGCTGTACGGGTCTTGCCCCCACCCCCACTTTAAGCTTCCACCCTGTCCCTGCGGCCCTTCTGCTGTCCTTCCTCCTTCTTTGGTCAGCTCGTCACTCTCCTGCCTCTGCCTTTGCTCCCACGCCCGGCGGCGGGGACAGATCTGAATTTGGACACACTGGACACTCCTTTGGCCTCAGCTGAGGCCCCCACCCCCGGTGTCCTGGCGTGCCCTGCGTGCTTCCTACACCCCGCTGGCCCAGCCACTCACACCCACGGCCACACCCAGGTCCTGTCATCGCCCAGCAGCTCCCCAAGGGCACCCTACTCCATCCTCCCTCTAGCTGGCCACAGACCTTGTTTTTCCAGTTCCGTCTCTGCCTGACTCCCCGGCATTGCTGTCCTGGGTCCCTCCCTAGACCACAAATCATCACCTCAGTCGCTCTCTGACCTCAACTTCCTTCCTCCCCTATTTCCCTGCCATCCCTCCCACCACCTGCCTCCACCCCTGTCGCCTGGGACTGCAATGAGGGGATGAGGGCTAGGGGGTGGGGGCTGGGGGATGCAAAGTCAAGCCTGCATGCTTGTGACTCCTGGAAGCCCCTCAGCAAGAATGACTCTGACTCCTGTTGCCCTCTGCTCCCACCCCCCAGCAGGAGGCCTCACCTCCTGCCACCCGCACCTGGCCCGCCCTCACCTCTTCCCTCTGGTCTATAGGACAGCGGGTCCCTCCATGTCTAGGTCCCGCTTGCCATCTGGCTCTGAGTCCTTCCTCCTCTCCCATCCTTAGCCTCTTGCTGTCAGTGATCTCCTCTTACCAAATCCCCTCCCTTCTCCTGGCCCGGGCTTTTCTGATGAATGAACGGAGTCCAGGCTCTCCAGGCCTTTAAAAAAATGTATCCATTTACCCTCTGCTTCCAACAAAGCATACCCAGGCCTCCGATCTGCTGGCATGCAAGCTGCCTAAGGGGATAAGCTGCACTTAAAGCATCCCCTTGCAAATACACCACCAGCACACCACTCAAGCCTCTGAGATATGCCTCCTGCCCCATCGAAACCCCAGACCCGGGCCAGCCTCTCTCTCACGGGGTCTCGCTGCACTTCCCAGCACTGTGGACCGTTCTCTCCTTGGGACTTTTCTCAGGTTCCTCCACTGGCTTCAAGCTGTCACCCTTGCTGTTATTGAGGCTTCTTCAGCATTCTGCCCTCTTCCCTCCTGTCTCTGCTCAGGCCCATCCTGCCTGCCCCATGGCTTAATCCTCGCTGCACAGGCCCACGACTCTCAAAGGGTGGTCACAATCCCCCCACCCCTGTCCTCTCCGGGATCTCGCACCAGAATCTGCAGCTGCCTCCTAGGCTTCCCCCCGACCGAGTGTCCCGGGGATTCCTCAGCCCAGCATGGCCAAACCCACTGATCTTCTCTACACGGGTCCCCAGGCCGAGTGTGTGCACCGCCTCTACCAACGGGCTCATAACTGGAAGTCTCGGGAGCGTATGGGATTCTTCCCTTCCTCTCCTCCTACCTCCCAGTCTTGATAGGAAACCAACATACTCGACAGCCGGCAACCACTCAGAACAAACAAAGATTGAATTTTGAGTTTCTTAGCAGTATTCTTATCTTACGACTTGCACCTGAGCATTAGCCATGTTTATTCATTCATTCACTGTTTCCTTCGCTAGTTCTCAGCCACAGGCAGGAGCTGAGTGCCGTTGAGGACCAGCGCTGCCCTCAGTGTGGGCTACTGCCCTCGGGGTCCTCCGGGCCAGGAGCAGAGAGACCTGGAAACCAAGAGATGACTGAGGGCACGGGCAAGTGCAAGGATGCTCAAAGGACACTGGCAAGGGACAGAGCCTATGTCAGCTCAGGGAATGGAGGGAGCTTCTCCAAGAAGAGGGAAAACTAGCAGACAGAGCAAGTCCTCCCTTACTCAGCCTCTAGGTCTCTACAGGCCTTCATCAGATTTGGGGCAGCCCACGCACATTGTGCGGCTCTCAACCTTCCTTACTCAGTCTACCAACGCAAACGTCAATCCCCACCAGAAATGCCCTCACAGACACACCCACGCTAAAATTTGACCAAATATCTGGGCACCCTGTGGCCCAGCCAAGTTGACACATAAAATTAATCATCCCAGGGCTAAAGAACGGGAGTCTGCAAGGAAGATGAAGAATTACCAGTCAGAAAAGGCAGAGGAGAAGCTCAGAGAGGGGCAGATTCAAGAAGAGAGAATTTGACATCATCAGGCGCCACCAGGAAGACAAGCAAGCAGAGCTCATGGATCAGCTTGGCCAGGGTGTGGGAGAGGAAAGATTTACAGATGTCTAACACGGGAACAGGAGCTGCACATGCAGAAAGGGTGCTATAGATTATTTTTAAGGAGCTTGGTTAAACTAGAAAATAGGAGCAAAAATCCCAGTCTGGGGGGTAAGGATAAAGGCCCTTGGACTTCTAAGGGGCAGAGACAAAAGTAAAGCAATCCAGCCTTCAGCCCGCCATGCCAATAGACATCAACAGGCAAGCTGTGGTCCTGAATCATTCTCCCCTAGCTACAAAGGGGCAGCCACTGTCTTCCTTGCTTAGATCCTTAAAGCTAGTATCCAGAGCATAAAACAACCGAGAAAATTGCAAAGACTTTCATGTCTTTATGTGGTTCTTCCACATAACTCCAAATATTAGGGAATTAGAAGCATTTGTAAGCCCAGCCCTCAAAGATGAGCTGAGATGACTCCTGTTACTCTGGGCGATGTAACTTGATGAGTCAGGAAGAACTATTTTGAGAATAAAATCTCACAGCCTGCCCCTATATGGGCAAAACACCTTTCTGTCTTCTTCTGCACATTCTTTTCTGCTTTCACTTGGCAAGGGCATGGCAGATGTTTGAAGGATGTTAGGCTATGCAACTTCTCTTGTTAAGCAGGAGAAATCACAATAATTTGATCTTGCTTTCCTGGGTTTAATTTTCACCCAGCCTTTTAAAAAATGAAACCACTCTCTCAATTCTTAGTTTTGTATTCCTTTCTCTTTCTTCTTCCCTAAGTTTGTTTATTTCTTCTGTTCTTTAAGAGCTCTTCCCTGGGTTGTGATGGTTTGTGTTGTACTTTCACATTCTTCTGCTTCTTTTTTTAATTTTTTTATTTTTTGGAGACAGAGTCTCACTCTGTAGCCCAGGCTGGAGTGCTGTGGCATTGTCGTACTTCACTGCAACCTCCAACTCCTGGGCTCAAGCAATCCTCCTGCCTCAGCCTCCTGAGTAGCTGGGACTACAGGCACACCCAGCTGATTTTTCTATTTCTTACAGAGATGGGGTCTCACTGTGTTGCCCAGGCTGGTCTCAAACTTCTGGTCTCAAGCGATCCTCCTGCCTCAGCCTCCCAGAGTGCTGGGATTACAGGTGTGAGCCCCCATGCCTGGCCTCCTCTGCTTCTTTGTCGTCTACTCTCTCCATTCTAGCTCCTGCCACCCACCCTGCTCTCCTACACTGTCTCTCATGTGGCTCAGGAGAAGCTGCTCCTAGGTAGCTGACACGGCTTCTTGAGCAAGAGCCCGAGTCACCCCCGGGAGACCCCCAGAGTCCCTGCCTTCCTCTGGAGGAGACGCCAGGGGTGCGGAGAGGAGCTGCAGCCCCAGTTGGGCCCGGCTTGCACCCTGCTCAGCCGGGGCAACGATCCTCATCGGTATGGAGGCGGCAGAATCCCAGAAACACATTTGGGTCTGTCTTTGTGAAAGAAAACGATACTTCTGCAGGCAGGTGGTACTATTTTGGAGAACATTTTTATGTGCAATTTAGAGTGCACATTCTACACACAGCTCAGACAGAAATAATCAGTTTAATGTGTGTCTGCACTGTCATGTGGTCAAGCTTTAGGTGAGAGCAGATTTACACACTGAAATCAAAAGGACATAGCGGGAGCCGTCCTCTGCTACATTCCATGACAATAAATGGTCACGCCGTGGAGGGCTGCCAACCCGACTCTCCGCTCCTTTTATTCCGTCCCAGACAGTGCTCGAGTTTGAAAGAAAATTAGTTTCCAAGGTGCTTGAGTGCATCTGTTAAATACAGATTTTTATTAACGGGGGGCCACGTAAACAAAGTCCACATAAACAGAAAGACGCCTGGCAGCGAGGACCAAGTATGCCCCTTGTCAGGCGGTTTTCCTTAAAACGACGTGTAAGGACGTTTATAAGAATTCTCGGGCGGGTGTTTGGGTTCAAGAAGACGTCCTGCTTCTCTGATGTCAGCTACAGGGGACGGCCAAGCGGAGAGCTTCATTTCCACAGCGCCGGGCATTTGTCATTACGGGTTATCGTTAAAGAAGAAGGAGTTTGCTTGCTGAGGGGCTGCGACGGCAGAGGAATAACAGTGAAATAGCATGTTAAAATTTCTGGCAGACTTTCCAGAATAAGTTCAACCTTCAAAGGAAAAAGAATTGGATCGCAGATTATTTTTTTAAAATAAAAACACCGTTGAAATTCGCATCTGCGTGCAAATACTTCAGGTAGTAGAAGCTCCTAAGTGAAGCCACGGCGCAGATCTACACACGGGGTGATATTCAAAATATGCATGTGTCACCCTTTGGCTCCCCGAAGTGATGAATCAGTGCGGATTTTGCAAAAGCAGCTGCGTTGAATCTGCCGAACCGCCACGGTCAAAGCCTCCAGAGCTGGAGAGAAGGACCTTGCAGATGAAAGGGCAACGTTTCTCCTCGGAGATGGAATAATTGTGACACGGGATTTGATTTTTTTTTTTTTTGAGTTTTGAAGAAAAACAATGTTCTTCCTGCTGTGATGAATTTATTCTGGAGGTTTGAAAGGAAACGTGTCCCTCCCGCCCCCGAGAGCGGAGGGACCCTGAGTCGGGAGGGTGAAGGCCGCGATTCAGCACATGTGTTCTCATTTATCAAGGGGCGGCGCTCGGGTGTGAAGGGGGAAAATACCAAGGGTGAAAAGATTCAAGGGGATCAAATTATTTTTCCATTTGTCTCAGAAGGGAAGAAAGAAAGGGAATAAAAGAGGGAAGGAAAATCATTTCATTATGTGGCGATTAAATGCAACCCAGGGCAGCAAGGGAGTAGCAACTTTATTTTTCAGAGACGCACGCTGGGGTGTCCTGCGCCTCCCAGGGTGCGGGCTGTAACTGTGGAATTTGAAAACAGCAGGAGCACGAGAACAGAAGTTGCACGGATGTCTACAGTTGTCATCTCTCAAATGCCCTCTGTGGCCGAGATCCCTCCTCGCCCCACCTGGATGAATCATCACTTCCAGGGGAAACAGGAAAGAGAAAGCAGTTCAACTGAATATTCAACTGAATATTTACTTACAAGTTAGGCATTTTCATACATTTTTCCCCTTCAATAATTCTGCAAAATAGATATGATTGTGCCTATTCTAGAGATAAGAAAAAGCTTCAAGTATCTCATGGACCTTGTGCACAAGACATACCCACCATCGGTGCACACTCTTGCTGGTCACTCCAGCCACCTACTGGGTGGGCGTCCCCGACACACAAACTGGAGTTCTGAATGTCCCTTTAGCATGACAGGGTAAAGGCTGCAATGATCTCCCTCCACAGCTTACACACTATCAAACAAGGGAAATCAATAGGTTGGGAGAATGTACTCAAAGGGCAGGAATAAGGACAGCACATGGGGACACATTTGGGGACAGTGTCTTCCAGTCCCTATGAGGCGAGGCAGGACAGAGCCAGTCCTAGGGGCCCCTGGGTCACCCTGCATCAGATGGGGAGGATGGTTACTCATCACCCACAGATGATTAGCTCCACACTGTGTTGCCCCATCGACGGTCAGCTTGGCCGCCCCGTAACACACACGCTTGCTCATGGTCACTTTGCCAGCCTCAGGATGTGCCTGCATGTGGGAAGCCCTGGGCCCTGACACCATTCAACTTCCCCAGTGCACTTCATAGGGTTGAAGTTGACCTGCCCTGTCCCACGCCCCTATCCTGGAGGTGACAGCCGTATCCAGGTAACCTGGTCCCACATCCTCCAAGAGCCTTTCTCTCTGGTTCTTCCACAGAGCTAGTGATACTAGTGAAATTCCTGTTGGTCACCATGACGTTCCAGAATTTCTCAGGTGGGTCACAGGTTGGGCCTCACCGTGCCGCCGAGCACTGGGTCCAAGAGAGGTGAAATCTGCACCCAGCTTCTCGGGGAGGCCCAGGCCTCTGCAGTTATTTGAAACAGGAGTCCCCTTGCTTTTCTTTGAAGTTGAAATGTGGACCTACTGTTTTCTCCTGATAACAATGAAAGCGTCAGGAGAGAGGAAGGCAGAGAGGGCAAGAGGAGGGAGGGCAGGCTGCGGTGGTGTTGGGTGAGTCCCCCCGGAAAGGGTGTGGGCTGGGCTCTGCAGCTGCCGCGGTGTGGGAGTGCAGGCGGTAGGCCAGGCCCCAGGGAAGCTGGGACGCGGAGAGCCAGCGCCCCACCAGGCCCAGAGGCCAGCTCTGGTGATCTGAGGAGTGGGTGGGGTGGATTTTGGGAAGAAGTCAAGACTCCTGAAATGCAGTCACCAAGGGAAAGGGGAAATTAGGTCCTCCAGTTTGGAAGCTCGAGCCCAAGGTCCTTCCCAGCATATAGGAGCCCAGGCCGGCCACTCTTGTAGCAAATGTGATCCCCTGTCCCTCCTGCCATCTGTCCACTGCCCCCAGGAAGTGTTCTTGGTCTCCTGGAAATGGCCCCATACCAGGGGCTTGTTTGGTCTAGAACCCCTCCCTCCCCTCACAGTGACAGAAATAAAAGTTTGGAAACAGGTGAAGTGAGAATGACAGGTTGTGACCTGGCGCTGGTGCACCATGGCCAGTTAGCCCAGGCGGCCCCTGGGGACTGTGCTGTCGGGCCAGGAGTGATTCCCACAGAGTGTGCCCCACAGACAGTGACAAAGTGGCGCACCTCTGTCCGGAGGAGACAGAACCCCCTCGGGGCTGCAGTGTTTGCATTGCCCAAGGGTACTGTGTGCCCCAGAGAAGTGGAGCCGCTCCCCGAGCAGGAGCAGCAGGGGACACCTATAAGGACCGAAGCCCTGTCCTCAGTCTGGAGCTTCAAGCTTCAAGGAGAAAGCCCAGGAGTCCGACGTTCTCAGTTTCTACATTACAAACTGGGTAGCAAGGGAAAAAGGAGACCTGGGTCCAAGTCTGCAGCACCCCCTACTATCCAGGTGACCCCCAGTGGCTCTCTGACGATGGGGACGGAGGTAGTGACAGCTGCCTCTGGGGGCTGATGTAAGGATCAAGTGAGGAAACAAAGCAAGCAACCCAACAAAGCAATTTGCTTGTTCAACAAAGCAAATTGAATAGTTAGTGGCCTTGCAATGACTAGCTGTGATTATCCAAATAAAAAATCGACCAAGGAGATGCATGGAGGAGCCAGCATTGCCCAGGGCCAGCGGGTGGAAGGTCTGGGATTGGAACCCTGTGTCTGGCTTGGTAGGCAGCTTTCGAGATAGGTGAAGAGCCCCACCTTCTGGAACTCACACTATGTCATGTGTGATCCCCCACACTGTATCCACAGGTACAGCAGATTAGGCTCTAAGAGTCTGCAGCTTCCACGCTGGGCTCTCTTGGTCACTAGCTCTGGGGGGGGCCAGCCGTCATGTCCTAGGGGCACCCAGACAGCCATGGAGAGGTCCCTGTGGTAAGGAACCCTGGTCTCTGTCCATAGCCAGCTAGGGGACTCCTGTCTCACGGAAACTTCGAGAACAAACTGCAAAATTTTGGGTAATTTGTTACATGGTAGTAGACTAATACATCAGTCTTTACATTATACCCTTCAGTACCACTTCTCATTTTATTTATTTTCTCAACGAATATTTACTGAGTACATGATACATGCAAGGCTTTGGGTTAGGGGACCTGAGGAAGGCAGGATCCCTGGAGGGTTTGCAGGCGGCCGCCTGGCAGCAGCAGGAGAAAAAAGAACATCCCGAGGGACAAGAGCCTAACACGAGGGCGGGGGCAGGCGAGGGCGAGGGTGTCCTGGCAGAGGAAGCGGATGGGGGGATGTGTAAAGGTGAAGGCAGCCGACCCCCCCAGCCAAACGTGCCAATCCCCAGCCCACACCCTCCTGGAACAGCAGCGGCCAACGGGAACCCCTCAGGGGCGATTCCCATCCTGTCCCCAGGAGATGAACGCCGGGAAGAGGGACTGCAGTAGTTTCCTGGGGCTGCCGTGACAAAGTGCCACCGACACGATCGTCTGGCGGTTCTGGAGGCTGGAAGTCCAAGATCCAGGTGTCAGGAGGATGGGCTTCATCTCGGGGTTGTGAGGGAGCATCTGGTCCAGAGCACATTGCAGGGGTAAGTTGAGGGAAGCCCTTTTTGAATCATCCAGAAGTTCATGAATCATGACGGTATCCAGATGGCTTTTCCAACCTGCCCTGAGCAGTTGAGGCCGACGCTAAGCCACACCCCTGGTGTTACGCTGCCCTACTGTTCCCGTGTGAGGGCCAGCAGGAAAATGGCCCATGTTTAAGGAGTGGTTTTCTTTCGTCATGTACTAGTTTGCGTGGGCTGCCGTAACCCACGAGCCAAATACCACAAACTGGGGGAGTTTCAACAGCAGACATTTGTTTTCTCGCAGTTCAAGAGGCTGGAAGTCCAAGATTAAGGTGCCTGCAGGGTTGGTTTCTCCTGTGGCCTCTCTCCCGGGCTTGCAGACAGCTGCCTTCTTGCTGTGTCCTCGCGGGGTCTCTCATCTGTGTACCTGCCCTCGGCGTCCATTTCTCTTCTTATAAGGACACCAGTCATGTTGGAATAACGTCCCGCCCTAATGACTTCGTGTTAACTCGATCTCTTTGAAGACCTCGTCTCCAAATACAGTTACAGTCGGAGGAACTGGGGGTTGGGACTTCAAAATCTGAATTTGGAGGGGATGGCACAAGTTAGCCCGTAACAAGTAGCTACAGAGGACGGCACTGTTTTTACTTGTGAGGACCAGACTGGGAGTTTTAAGTTGGTCTGTAAGTGGAGAGGAGACTGGCTTCCCCCAGGGAGGCCGTGGGGAGACCCTCCAGATGGAGACGTCTTAAATCCAGGTCCTCCTTGGAAGACTCTGACCCTGTAAAGTCCTGGTCACCTCATCTTTCCCTTTCCCTTCCTCCTGGCTGTCCCCCGTGTGTAGGGGCAGCGCTGAGAAGGCTGCTCTTTCCGCCCAGGGCCGAGCAAAGAGGACTTCTGTTTGGACTCTTCGTTGTCTCACGTTTTCCCTTTAAACGTAGCCTGTCTTATATCTCTCTTTCTTATTTTTGTTTCTAGCCCCTTCTGTTCCTCTTCAATGTAACTTTAAAGTGAAAACACATGGCTGCAAACCCAGGCCTCTCCATTTACTCAGCTGCACCTACTTATTCAATTTAAGCTGGAAGGCTAGTTTACAAACTTTCAAAAATAAGTCCTGGGCCAATGAGGAGAACTGTATAAACACAGGTCTAATTTCA
The DNA here is from genome assembly GCA_963574885.1 of Lepilemur ruficaudatus. Lineage (NCBI taxonomy): Eukaryota > Metazoa > Chordata > Mammalia > Primates > Lepilemuridae > Lepilemur > Lepilemur ruficaudatus. The sequence continues at coordinate 95,010 of CAUYRT010045278.1, forward strand.
TTTCTGCTTGTTTCATTTTTTTTTCTCTCTCTCTTGCAGATGACCTTGCTAGTTTCAAAGCCAGAACATATGCGCGGGTGCACGAATGCACACACACACACACACACGCGCGCGCGCATACATTTTCTTTCTGGAAGTTTCTTGATTTCTAATTCTATGACAAAATAAACAGGGCTTGAACAGAGAAGAAGAGTTTTCGAGAGACGGTTTCCAGCAAACTGTCAATTAACATTAGTGACATCATTCAACACAGTATCAGCTTAAAGGGCTTTATGACAGAGTGTTTGAAAAATGTTAGGAAAATGACTAAGTGAATTCTGCTTTCTCTCCATGAGAGATACACATACGCTAGTTTGTGTGTTAATCCTAATCCTCTTTCGCTTTTAGAAGGAAAAGGAAGGCAGCTTCAGAAAATGGGGCAAAGGACATATTTCTGGCAGTCCAGCTGTTTATATTTTGGTACAGGGAAACAAAAATGAGAAAATTAACTCACCCTGAAAAACCCTGGAAATAAATTCAAGTTGCTTTATCTTAAACAACCAATATTGTAGCCATATGATTTCTTTATTTGACCTCACTCAACCTTTGATTTTACATTTCTGGAACGTAGGGAATGACCAAGGAGTGTCATATTGAACTATAAGGTATGAGCTTCCTGTGACACGTAGGGCCCAGGTCTACATCTTTTCACGTGGTGTCTTACGTGAGCCTCGCAAAGCCCTGTTCGGGATCTTGCTCAAGATCACTTTAGCTGGTAAGAAGATCCAAAACGATGTTTTGTGAAGACAGAGGCAGTGCTCTTCCTCTCAACTGGGAGATACAAACAAGGCTGAGGTCTTGACATATTTTCACCTGTCACAAATGAACCTCCGTAAGGCAATATTCTTGTTATGGACTGAATTGTATCCACCGCCTAGCCCAGACTTCATACCTTGCAGTCTTAATTGCCCATTGTGATGTATTTGGAGGTAGGGCCCTTAGGGAGGTAATTAAGATTAAATGAGGTCACAAGGTAGAGCCCTAATCAGGTAAGACTGTGGCCCTGTAAGTAGAGGAGAAGAGAGAGAAGAGACCGCCTTCCCTTCGTCTCCCCGCTGAGCTCACACACAGAGAAGAAGCCATGTGAGGACAGCATGACAAGGTGCCTTCTGCAAGCCAGGAAGAGTCCTCACCAGAGACCAACCGTGACAGCACCTTGATCTTGGACTTCTCGTCTGCAGAATTGTGAGAAAATAAATTCTTGTTGTTTAAGTCACTCACCTGTGGTATTTTGTCATGGGAGCCGGAGCTGACTGATACGTTCTGCTGGGGGGGGGGGCGCTTCCCTGGTTTCATCCCATCGTTGGAACCAGACTCTTGCTTTTATTAGTGTCACAGGTTTTAATCTGTGCAGAGGCTGTTAGGACAAAACTGGAGATGTTCTTGAATTTAGGACTTTATGGAAGAAATGAAAGATTAGATGACTAGACCCACTCTTGGAAATGAAAATTATAATCCCATGCAAAAAAAATACTACTAATGAAATTATACAGTTAACTATTTCTTGCTTGATTTAAAAACTGGTGAGAACCTTCCATGAGGTGTGACCTAGGGTTTTGCTCTGTTGAGACCAAATTTCCACCTGTCCTCAGCCTCTCCTAAGGATCCCCCTCCCTGTCCCATTTTGTGTATTGCAAAGGCAGGTTTGCACGTAGGGATTTATTTTTTATTTTTTATTTTTACAGAGTCATTTGGGCTGTAAATATGTAACAGTTGGGATTCATTTTCAGGACTTCCTGTTATCAATGTCAATTTTAGAGAGATTTCTTCCTTGCTGTATTTTCCAGTAAACATTTGAAATTGGTGATTGACGATTAATAATTCCTTCCCAGCCAGCCTGACGGTTCTGGGCTCCCAGCTGCTGCTCTGCTTCACCCCAGGTCTTCAGCAGAAGGTTGATCGGTGAGTGGAGTCCACCCGGAAACGCATCCCCGTTCCAGCCAAAGCCCTCCCTGTGTGACAGATCCCTGGGATCTCGCATCCCTCCAGCTGCAGGCATCCCGGAGTGATTTGTATGTTTTTAACATTTTGTGCCTGTTCTTATATGGGCTGCCCCCAGTGAAGTCCAGAGAGATAGCTGCTCTCTGCTAATCCTGACTGCCTTCCAAACAGCTGTGGAAAACGCAAGCCGGCTCTGCCGACACTGGGTCATCCAGCACTTTCCTTTCCCTCATCCTGCAGGGACTTCCCTAGAGTACACAAGTCTCAATCCTCTAGTTTTTAGTTTGGTAATGACCAGAAACCAGCCTGAGCAGGTTAAGTAGTTGTCAAGTACAACACCCAAGAAGCTTCTCATGAATTTATGACATTTAATTTTTTCCCCCACCTAAGCAAAACTTATGTATAATAAATAGCAAAAGGAAGCCTGGGCCTTGAGGGGTTTTTTGACCAATAAACAAGGTAGAATCAGAGCTGTAGAGGATTGCGGGTTTTAAGAATGGAGGTTGTGGAAGTAGATTCCTCATTCCCCATCGTGAAGGCTCATTGATCTCAGGACAACCGTCCAGCCTAGAACCTTGGTATTTTTTTTTTTTTTTTATAGGGGAGAGGGCGAACGTGGTCCCCCACTACCACAAATTATGCAGTCGAGTTTTCCACATTTGGGGAAATCGCAGGCGTCAGCACATCTGTAATGCAATGGATAAGCCTGGCCCTGGGAAAACCACCTTCGTGATCATGGTATCTCTCCTGCTAGGTAAGTATGAACCTCGGTACTTTTATTCATCTGATCAACCGCCTTACACAGAACAAAGTCCCAAGAAAAGAAACTTTTTGAACTGCTTGTAGTATTTCTTTTTAAAAATTGTTTTAAGTGAGTAAAACAAAAGCTTTAATGCCATACTTGTTACTGCTCTATGCGATGGCAGGGAGAGTGGCTTGGTCTTGGTTTGGTCTTTAGCTCAGGGAAGAATAAGGGATGAGGGTGTCTCTGGGCCCCTGGAGACCCACTTCTGGCCACCTATGGGCCAGGAAGGACCTGAGTGCCCCTTATCAGCCTCCCAGGAGATGACGCAAGGATCCTGGCATGCGTATCACCAACCTGCACCCTTCCCACTCCGGATACCATTGTCCGGGACTTGTCCTCCCGCCTCTCTTACTCCCATGTTAGACATTATCACTACTGTTTCATTGCATCAGCACCGGTGGAGACTCACTCATGTGTTCACCAGGTTCTTGCACAGGCTTCCTTCTTGCATTTGGGTCCTTCTGGGTGACCCTCTTCCCTCTGCTTGAAGGACACTAAACCCCTTCGTAAAGGTCTCTTTTCGTTACGCAGTGTCTGTTTACTTGAGAAACGTCTTTCTTTCATTCTCATCCTTAAAAATAGTTTTCCTATGAATGATAGAATACAACACATTAGTTATTTTCTTCTCAAGGGCTTTGAAAGTGTTGTGCCTTTGTCTTCTGGGTCCATTGTTTTTCTTGTTGAGAAGTCAATTTTCTGTCTGTTGTGGTCAGCTAGGATGATCTGTCTTTTCTCTCTTAGAATCTACTTTTTGTTCTGGGTGGTCTACATTGTAATTACAGTGCATATTTATTTTATTTTTCCTGCTTGGGAATCCTTTTTTTTAAATTTTTTTTATATTATTATATGTACATAATAGTTGTATATCTTTACAGCATACATGTGATGTTTTGATACAGGCATATAATGTGAATTAATCAAATCAGGGTAATTGGGATATCCATCACCTCAGGCATTTAACATTTCTTCATGTCTGGAACATTCCAATTCCACTTTTATGGCTGTTTTAAAGTATACCCTAACTTATTGTTGATTATAGTCACTTTGTTGTGCTATTAAATATTCAGTCTAACTATATTTTTGCACCCACTAACCATCCCCACTTTGTTCCCCTTCCCTGCTGCTCTTCCCAGGCTACCCTAACCATCTCCTGTCACCATATGATCAATTATTTTTAATATTTAGCTCCCACCATATGAGTGAGACCATGTGAAATTTGTCTTTCTGTGTCTGGCTTGTTTTACTTAGCATAACATTCTCCAGTTCCATCCATGTTGTTGCAAATGGCAGGATTTCATTCTTTTTTGTGGCTACATAATATTCAATTGTGTGTATGTACCACAATTCGTTTATCCATTCATCTGTTGATATAAATTTAGGTTGATTCCAAATCTTGGCTATTGTGAATAGCACTGCAATGAACATGGGAATGCGGGTACCTTTTTGATATACTGAATTCCTATCCTTTTGATATATACCCAGCAGTGGGATTGCTGGGCCATATGGTAACTCTATTTTTAGTTTTTTGAAAATCATCCATACTGTTCTCCATAGTGGTTGCACTAATTTACATTCCCACCAAGAGTGTACAAGGGTTCCCTTTTCTCCACATCCTCACCAGCATTCATTATTGCCTGTCATTTTGATAAAAGCCATTTTAACTGGGGTGAGATGATATATTTTTGTAGTTTTGATTTGCATTTCTCTGATGACTAATGATGTTGAGCATTATTTCATACACCCATTGGCCATTTGTGTGTCTTCTTTTGAGAAATGTCGATTCAGATCCTTTGCCCATTTTGTAATCAGATTATTTTAATTTTTCCTGTTGAGTCATTGGAGCTCCTTATGTATTTTAGTTATTAATTCCTTGTCAGATGGGAAGTTTGCAGATATTTTCTCCCATTCTGTGGGTTGTCTCTTCACTTTGTTGATTGCTTCCTTTGCTGAGCAGCAGCTTTTTCGCTTGATGTGATCCCATTCGTTTAATTTTGCTTTAGTTGCTTGTGCTTTGAGGGTATGACTCAAGAAGTGCTTGCTCAGTCCAATGTTCTGTAGCATTTCCCAAATTTTTTTTCAGTAGTTTCATAGTTTCAGGTCTTAGATTTAAGTCTTTAATCCATTTTTAGTTGATTTTTGTATATGGCAAGGGATAATGGTCTAGTTTCATTCTTTTGCATGTGGATATCTGGTTTTCCAAGCACCATCTCCCTTTCAATATGTGACAACTCAGCCACGGGGATTTTTCCTTTTGGTGTCCTGGGCATTTAGCACAAAAGCGTCACTGTCGTTTACTTGTCTGTCTTCCTCACTGGGCTGTGAGCCTATATGAGAAACCCTTAAAATGTTGTTTGAATGAATGAATAAGTAAATGAATGGGTCAAGTAGGAAAAAATAGTCAACTTGGAGATCTTGGTCTGTGTCCTGTCTCCCCTGATTACCAGCTCTGTGGCCTTGGGCAAGTCCTTTAACCTTTGAGGCTCAATTTCTTCAAGTATGTACTAGATATGACTTTGTTAAGTTTACATGATTTGCAAATCATAAAGTTCTGCATAACTGAGATGTCACTGCTGAAACGACGAAGTCCTCAGGCAATGGTTCAAGTGCCCAAGTGCCTTTATGGCATGACCATAAAACCTTGCAGGGGTTTCAGGGGGTTCTAGGGCTTTTTTTTTTTTAATGGAATCTATGTTCTCCACAGAAGAAGCTGAACCGGCAGCTTGCCACTACCACTTGCACACATAAATTCGGATTTTGGTTCTGTTTAGCATCTAGTAAGAAAGAAAAAAAATTTTTTTTTTTAATTTTATTGCGTTGTTTTTTGTAACATCCCTTCACAGTCAGCACAGAAACAAAAACAGAAAGCTACTCAACATCACTGGGAAAGCCAACTTCTTAGCAGGGCCTTCTCTGAGTGATTATCCTTTTAGATAAATGAAATGTTTTCCCCGTTTGCTTCTGTAGGCAAAAAATGGTGGGGAGAGCAGTGGTTAGAGGCCTGAGTGCCCCTGCACAGGCTGCCCTCCCCTCCAGCAGCCAGAGAGTCCCATGGGAATGGTGGTAAAAGCAGAGAAGTGGCCAAGTGCGGTGGTTCACACCTGTAATCTTAGCATTCTGGGAGGCAGTGGCAGGAGGATCCCTTGAGCTCAAGAGTTTGAGACCAGCCTGAGCAACAGTGAGACCCTGTCTCTACTGAATGTCAGTAAATAGAATTTAGGATATGGGTGTGGCTATGGGGATATGGTCTGAATGTTTGTGTCCCCACAAAACTCATATGTTGAAACCTAATCCCCAACGTGATGGTATTAAGAGGTGGGACCTTTTGGGAGGTGATTAGCTCATAAGGGTAAAACCCCCATGAATGAGATTCATGCCATTATCAAAGAGACCCAAGGGAGTTTGCTTGTCCCTTCCACCATGTGAGGACATAGAAGAACAAGCACTTAGCAAACACCATGTCTGCTGGTACCTGGATCTTGGACTTCCCAGACTCCAGAACCATGAGCGATATATTTCTGTTGTTTATAAGTTATAGTCTCAGGTATTTTGTTATAGCCACAGGCATGGACTAAGACAGGCACTAGAGGGGGGTGAGCATGGCACCATGTGCACGGGGAGCAGGGAGCCCACTGGACAGGGAAGGGGCGGCATCCTGGCCGAGGAAGCACCAGAGCCAGGCTGTTGGCAGAAGGGAAATGTGCTCATCAGGACAGGGCAGCCAGGATGGAAGACCTAAAAGCACAGGAGGAAGGGGCAGGCAGGATGGTGGCCACAGATTCAGATGGTGCTCTAAAAAATCCAGGGTGGTGACAAGAGCCAATGTGAGGGCATATTTTTAATTTTTAAAAGCATGCTTTTTAATTGAAGTATAATATACACACAGAAAAGTGCACAAATCATCACTGCACATCTCAATGAGTACTCACCTAGTGAACCCACCTTTGCAACACACCCGGCTCTGAGATAGAGCCAGCACCCCAGAATAGAGTCCTGCTGCCCCCAGTGCCCCCTCATCACCCCTTACCAGTCACTACCTCTGGCCAGAAGTAATTGCTATTTTGGTTTCTAACAATTTACATCAGTTTCATCAGTTTCATCAGTTTTTGTACTTTATATAATGGAATACTAAAGAAAGAGTATGGACTCTTTGGTGTCTGGAATTTTTTTTTTTTTCCTGAAACAGAGTCTCACTCTGTTGCCCAGGCTGGAGTGCCGTGGCATCAGCCTAGCTCACAGCAACCTCAAACTCCTGGGCTCAAGCAATTCTTCTGCCTCAGCCTCCCAAGTAGCTGGGACTACAGGCATGCACCACCATGCCTGGCTGATTTTTTTTTCTATGTATTTTTAGCTGGCCAATTAGTTTCTTTTCTATTTTTAGTAGAGACGTGGTCTTGCTCTTGCTCAGGCTGGTTTCAAACTCCTGACCTTGAGCGATCTCCTGCCTCGGCCTCCCAGAGTGCTAGGATTACAGGCGTGAGCCACCGGGCCTGGCCTTGGATTTTTAAACTCAACATCTATCTTTGGTTATTAGGAACAAAGTTGCTAAGAGCAGTCTTTTCCATGTCTGTTGATGGATGGAGCAAGCTTTCTTTCACATCCATACCTACACATGGGATTACTGAGTCACATATAGGCTAGGAATATGCTTCGGTTTCCTACCAAATTTGGATCATGTCACATTTTTCTAAGATGGGTGGGGAGCTGGGTACAAGGAGCTGTATCACTTAAGGGTTCCTTGATTTGATCCAAAGCACTAAAAGATACAGTGTTGACCAACTTAAGGGGGAGAGAAAGTGTTTATTGGCCATTGGCTAAAGCAAGCAACCAGAATTGGGTCACTTTAGGTTGGAATGTGGGCAACTTAGGTCCCCAGGGACTAGTGGTTGGCAGACAAGTGCACATATTCTTTCATTTCTCATGGCTTTATTCATACCTATTGCAAACAGGACTTCTCTGCATAACAGGGCGCAGGATTGCTGGCGGTTCCTGCCTCTTAGTGACTGTAGGAGAAAAAGATGACTTCTCTTCATCACTTCCGAATATAAAAATTTCATGGAAGGGCTCTGAATCAGGTCATGTCCAGCCAGGACCAATCACTGAGGTCCCAGGAATGGAGGTGACATGATCAGCCAGGCCAGAGTCCAGGAGGCCCAAGGGATTGGGTGGTACAGTTTCCAGTCCTGGCAAATCACATTGGGAAGAGGAGAAGTTTCCCCGAGAAGAACCACAGCAGGAAAATCGGGAAAGGGACCCTGAGCACAGATCACCCATGCTCACTGGACTGCGGAAGGCAATGACCGTCTGTTGAACTCTGCTGAGAGCCAGGTGCTCTACCAGGTACTTGACATGCCTTATGAATTTTAATACTCAAAGCCATATTTAATGTAGCCATTATTACCCTCATTTTAAATGAGAGAAGCAACAAAGTTACTTCTAGAGAGAGGAGCCCAGTTATTGGATTCTGCTCACAGGCAGCTTGAATTGGCCGTAATATCAGAAGCTCTTACCCCAAATCATGCCAGCTCCCTCCCCTTCCCACTGGATGAATGCGGGTTAAGAACAGTAATGCAGTATTTCAAATATTCCTTCTTTTGTTGCTTATTGGGAATTGCTATAACCAAGGATTCTCTGAACCTGCTGGGGAAGGCCCACGATGGAGGTGGTGACTCGGAGGCACGCGGTGCAGGGTGGGAGGGGATGTGGGGCCCAGGGGTGCTGGGGCAGTGGGAAGGGGAGAGCACAGGCCCCTGACCTTCCCAGACACCTTTGTCATTTGCCCAGGGATCCGGTATTCATGCGGTTATATCTACATCCCACAAATCACGTTTGTTGCGACTACACTCTGAATCCAACATTGTCTTGAGGGTATAGGAGAAAAGAGTCCCATTGCCCAAGACACTCACAGCCACAGGGGAGGAGAGACAAGCAAGTCACGACAACACACTGGCCCTGTGGTCAGGGAAGGCTTCCCGGAGGAGGGAGTACTCGATCTGAGTCTGTAAGAACAAGCAGGAGTGTTAGACCACAGACAGGTGATGCTTCATATATACTGCAGTCTAGGGATAGTCAGATGCTCTGATCAGAAATTTACACTCCAGATCATTCAACCAGAAAGGTCTCATTCCAAAGTAAAGGACTGAGGCTCCGGCTTCTAATCCCAAAGGAAACCCAAGGTTTTATCAGGATAGTAAATGCCAGGAATGGCTTTTCAGTGGGGGAAATGATTGACTTCTTAATTAGTATAATGGATGATAGAAATGATCTTTTGTTGATGAAATTATTAGTGTTAAATATATATGAATTCAATATACACTGGCTAAAGTATTTGAGAGAACTTTCCTACCTCTCCTTAATCAGGGTGTAAGATCTACCCAGGACTTCGGCCTGTGCACTGAGGGTGTCTCAATGACAGTTGGAGGATTCTAGCTGCTACTGCTATCACAAGGCTCATGGGATCCTGCTTCTAGAACATTAGTTAGTGCACCCGCTTTTGTTGTACTTTTGTTGTGAAACAGCTGCCAGACCACCTGAGAAAGCAGAACCCTGGGCGTTACCAAAGCCATAGAAGAGTTGCATGAGTGGTCCCATGCCTGATTGCTAACATATTTGATTAAAAAGCATCTTTACATCAGGCAGAAATTGGTCCTAAAAGTGCTTCCATCATAACAACACAGTGAAGATGTGGGATTTGGGGGCTACCTTTACCTGGCAAAAAAGATTGCGTGTGACCAAATTGGTTTAGGTCAGTTTGCAAAAAGAAATGAAGCCAGGTGGTGCAGGAGTCCCCGGTGACAAAGGAACACCAGGGAGGCAGGTGCAGGGCAGTTCTCAGCGACTTGCAAATAGGTGGGTTTGCCTGGGGTGCTGGTCACTTGGGGGAGATAGCAGATGAGAATGTGTCCTTTCGGAAGTACTTCTGTGCTCTACTCAGTTTGGACTTTATCCCTCAGATTATCATTGTTGAAAACGTGCCCAAGGATCACCCACATCGGATCACCTAGGGGGAAGAGATTCTAGATTCTTTAAAAAGAAGCTCCCCAGGTGATCTTCTGCCCATCAGAGTGTAAGATACCATTCTTAAGCCATTGGTATTGCTTTGCAAGGTGCTGGGCAGAGGCCACTGGATAGGTGGCATAGCCGGAGCCTCTGGCTGCAGGGCGTGTGGATGGGGGGGCAGGTCAGAGGTCAGGAGGTTCTCCATAGTCCACGTGATGGGATGGAAAGGAGAGGGCAGTTTCAAAAGACATTTTTGGGAGTAGGTAGTGGTCAGCCTGCTCGAGTGCCCAATGGGCTGCAGGAATGGCTAGGTCATGGAGCCAGGAGAGGTTTGATGACTGACAGATTTCTGGTTTGGGGATAGGATGGAGATAAGAGTAGCGAGCCTTTCCCAGGCTACTGTGGGGTCTGTCCCTTTGGCCCTGGGAACGCAGACGGAAGTGTTCTGTGCAGTTGTCATTGCCTGGGGCTGTCTGGGCTGCTGCCCCGCCACCCACGCTGATTTGTGTGACTGAAGCCCCCTCACCCCCCTCACGGCCACCTTGCAAACAGCTGCTGGCTTCCTCCAGGTCCTGAGTCCCTGTCTGTGTCACACCTGGTTGATGATGGATTCTATACAGTATGGTTAAAAATGAAAATAGCATTATTTGATAACAGTTAAAGAAGGAGCTATTATGCCCTTCACTATTTAGTTCCTTTTAAATAAAATAAAACCAACTCAAAAAGCAGATTATGCAAAAAAAAAAAACCAAGGGCTGTTTCCCTCTGGTCACTGTTGCCCCAAATCCCTGCCAGATGGTCAAGCAGAGTGGCTCGGGTTTCCGCCAATTAGAGAACCTCATTAGGACTCGATTTCATGTTTTCAGATGCTGTAAGGCCTCTATATCAGGCGATGATGACTTCTTAAATTTGTGCGACAACATAATGAATGCATGTCAGTGAAGTGTTCAATGAAATGTGAGACAATCAGTGAATTCTTTGCATATTTTATTTTTCTTTTTTTGATTTCCAACTCACACACATCTGGCATATTTTACATCTTTGCAATAAAACATGGTTACAATAGCTTAAGGAATTTATATATCCAAAATATTTCACCATGATCTCAAGATGAAATGAACTTGTCTTCCAGATGTTCAGTATCCTCCCAATTCTAAGCTACAAACTCAAGATATTGCTTACAGCCTGGTGATGAATAACTTAATCATTACGCTGATTCCCCATAATTTCAGGATTTCATAAATACAAACAACAATGAGGAAGGAATTCAGTGCTAAAACTTACTAGTACAAGGTGGATAACAAATAAGTAATCACATCAATAAATAATGATATGTTTCTGGTGCAAAGTGCCAATACAAAGAACCCATTATCTTGTTTTATCTTTTTAAATAAATGACTGCGAGTGTAAATTCTGAGAAAATTACATTCCTGTAACATGCCTCATAGCCCTACCGACACAATATGTACATCTATGACAATACAGTCACCAAATATACAAAGAAGAAACATGAAGAAAGTGTATATACCCCTGGGTGTATAACTTGATTAGTACAATGAATGGAAAATCATTTGATAGCCATCATTTTATATCATAAAAGATGAAGCGCCTTAGGCCGAGAATGTGGCTTTAGGTGAGAATTTCACAAGAACCTAAAAGAATAACTTCAGTTATTGTTGTAATAAAGTCTGACTTGTTATTAAAGAAACTAAGCTATTCAAGAACCAAAGAGGAAAAAAAAAAAGCATCAGATTCTCCTCCCCTACCGTATACACACTAAGCCGGTGGGATGACTCTGGAAGAGATGTCCAGGTGTCGGGAAGTCATTACTGTGGAACTAACGACCATGACTCCTATTTATACAGTAAAAACTAGGACCTCATCCCTAAGCCCCTTTCTGCTGTGTCTTCAAATTATGAAGGGTAGGGCTGAATTTCTGTGTATAGAGTACCAAAAATGGCAAATAATGGCTTAGTATCCAAATGCTTTATGAGCAAATTTCACTTAGAAGGGATGAATTTAGATTAAAAAATGCAAACCATATTTTGGTGAAGATGTCAAAAATTACTGATTGAGCCCAAATTCAACCCTTTCGTACAAGCTGTGTCCTTGGACAGATCTTCCTGTTTCCTAGTGTGAATGCACCTGGTCCATCAAGACATTAGGAGTAAGGAACATGCAAGTTGTAACTCCACAATAAAATTAAGAAACATTTTGTTCTTTATACAAGGTTTTACTTTTACAAAAGTATCCCTTTTAAATAAGATGCATCTGATGTACAAAGTATCAAACGTGTTTTTTTTTTTTCTCAGCTTGAAAAGAGGCTGGAAATGGGATGCAGGTTAGGTTCAAAGCTTAAACTTTGTAACAACTGGACACAAGGTTCCTCAGAATTGTCAAAAGTCTCTTGTGACACGTCCTACAGCCTTTTCTCAATAAACAACAATATATGAAATAATTACCAAAACATCTCCTAATTCATATAATTTACATGATATAAGCTTGCTTGGTAGCAGCTGGTGCTCAGTTGTGAAAAAACACACAAAGTAAAATGGTTGCTGACTACAATGTACAGCTATTGCTGGGTGTGATGGAATGTACAAACGGAGGTCGATGCAGACAGGTTTTTCCACCAGAGATATTGCCTTTCCACGCAGCACTTGTGCTCTCAGCTTTAACTTGGCTTTTGGTTCTTCCTTTACCTTCAGTATCTGTTCTGATGCTCATAATGCCACCGATTAAAATCTATATTAAAAGCTACAATGCTACCAGAAGCCATGCCAGTAATCAGAGTCCTGGAAAAGCAGAAAGAGCAGTTAAGGGTGATCACTTATATGGTTCCTAGTTTACACCAGACAATATCATGATCTCAAAGTTCACCGAGTCTTACTTTTGTGTTTAGCAAGATAGGATGGACATCTATCTCTTCTCGGTCCTGCCAAGAGCCCTGCTGGGATGTACGAGCTGACCTTGCCAAAACCGCATCTCCGGCCTCCCCTGCCCCCTGCGCCTCTTGGCAATCACACTCGTGCCTGTCCAATGCCTCCCTTTGGACGTCTGCTGGCGTCTCTGAGGATTTCTGGCCTTTCTTCCTACCTCTCTGACCTTTCTTTTCTTTGTCTCCTGGAATCACTCCACCCCTTCAACGCTCACCCCACGTGCTCTTCTTGGGCGTACACCGGGTGACATCACTTTCTGACACCCCTGAACTGAACCCCCATTGCCAACTGCAGGGCACTGCCAGGCGGTGTCACAAAACCTTCAGACTCACCACGTCCACCCTGGGTCACTGCTACCTCCTGGCCTTGCTGTTCTTTATCTGGTTAAGCCACCCTTGTCTCCTCTCCCCTGAGTTCCAACTTAACAGCCATCCAGCCCTGAGGCTTCATTCTCGGGGAGGCTCCTCCCTGCCTCACTGCCACGACCCAACTCAGGTTCCACAATCTTGAGTCTACAGCAAGTGTTGCTTCCCTTTTGATTGGACACCTCGTTGGATAAATACCTTTTGAGTATCCATCCCCAATATATGTTTATCAACAAAAATAATCAAAATTAAGGACGAGATTAAAATAGAAATAGAAACTTAATTAGCATCTTTCCTCCCTCCACTTGGAGCCCCTTAACACTACTGCAACTTGGAGTGAGGTCTTTGATCTCCCCTCTCTGCCCGTGCCTGGAGACTGGATGAACATCTTATGGAGTCTCTCCTGCTCTCCCCAGCCCTTAAGAAGAGTTCACCTTTTCCTTTTTCTGTTTTTCTGTCCCTGTTGCCTCATATACAATGATCATGATTATTTGAGCTCTTTGGGGTCAGTAACCTTAGTACTTTGCATAGTACTCAGCCTATGATGACAGCAGCAAGATGAATACAGGAGTGAACAGGAATGTCAGGGAGACATTCCTGTGTGCAAACTACTTAAGCACACACATTATTTTGAGCATTTTAGAAATACCCATGTATATACAAATAATTGCACAGTAACGCATTCCCATTTATTCATAAATATGGACTGTAGCACTTTGGAGCACTCTAATAATAACCTTAAACTTTCTTTAAAAACAGTCTGGGCTGCAACCAAACATCTCTCCTCAGAATAAATTTGATCACATTGTTTTTCCTGATGACTTTAGTATCATTTCAATACATTGTGAAGATGTTTTGTTAAATTTATTATATGTCAATATTTAAAGTATTTTAAAACTGATATTTCTTATAAGGAATATAAATATAGTTGAAAAATGTTAATTACCAAGCTTTTCTTCTGTTAGATAACAAAAAATGAGAAATTACATACTATAGTCAGATTATAGGGTTATAGTTTATTTTTAAAATTTATAAACTTTAGATTTCATATTTTCGATATTCTTTTCTTTACAAGAAACCCAAAGGTAAATTTTAGAAAATAAGAAAGTCCTTTTCTAGACTGAAGAACAATGGAAAAATCATATTAATTAACCAACTACCAAACAGGTAAATATCAGTAAGAAACTGGGGGTAAAAGACTGTTTCAAGTGATGAGTGCCTTGTGTGTTTGAAAGGGAGGCCAGCTGTAGCCCACACTGTGCACTTTGCTGAAATTGCTAGAAGTAGACCTCACACTGGAACCCACCTCTGCTGAAAAATACGTGTTTTCCTCAAGTAATATAAACCAGTAATATAAACCTGTCTGAAACTAGGTGAGCATCTGAGAACAGAAAAGTTGGTGGGAATAAGTTCTGTGTCGTGAGCTTTAAAATGTGCCTGGATATGTCTGTTCTTCATTGGACCCGTTTCTTTTTCTGGTTCTTCTTCTTTTCCTTTGTTTCCCTCTTACTAGAATCCTTCCTTAGGGTTCTTACTCCTCCCCTCAGTCTACCTTGTTCTGTGCTAGTCTGTTTTTCGCTGGAGGCTGGAATCTCATTCAGAGCACGATTCAGCCTCGGTAGAACGAACAGCTTTTGAGGACAGTTGTCAGTGACTCATTTGTCCTTGATGCAGCTCACCTCTGGTCATGGGACAAGTCCATCGCTCTAATGCCAGCATCACATCCGGGGTAAATGTACAGCTGCTTGAAGTCGCAGGCCTGCCAGACCTCCACCACGCCGTTGTCCCCTCCGGTTACCAGGTTCTGGCCATCGCTGCTCAGGAGAATGGCCTTAGAAAAGGCAAAAACCAACCATTTCACTCACATTTTCTTAAACAGTCAACTGTCACTGCTGAAAAGCACTCAGTGCAGTTCCCTTATAATTACTGTCTACTTTTAGCCATTTGTACAGGTTTTTAAAAGTCTATCCTGTAGAATTTCCGATGTGGAATTCCTCAGAGTTCTTACATATACAAAGGATCTTATGAAAACCAATTTAAGCTATAAAATTACAGAAGTCTCAAAGAGAATATTATCAATTTAATTTAGGAAGACCTTGAGAATCAAGTAACATGATGTTTTGTTAAGTCCTGGATATTAACAATGCTGAGACTTTTAGAAAAAAATGGCAGAAGCATATTTCAAAACAGTTTTTAATAATGATAAACCAGCAATTATAATTGGGCACATGTAATTTTGGTTTAGGGTTCTAAAGGCAGGACTCTTTGACAACAAACTCACTTTTAATGTTGTGAGGGTACAGTGCGGAAATAATCATTTGTAAAAGGAGCCTAAAGAAAATCTCCTTAAGGTCCAACCTTTAATCAACCAACAGCTATCATTTCTGAAGTCTGATTCACTGAGCTAATTACTTGGGATTAAATGAACTTGGGTTTGTTCAAAGTCTCAGTCTACACGAATTTGTATGCCCTGAAACCAGAGCACATTTATCTGGACACCACAGAAATTCTACCATGAATCATTTAATGTAAAACAATCAATCTTTAATCTCTTGGCTTCAATCCTACTTAGTATCAAATATGCAGGTTTACCCGTGTTGAATCATTGATCTCCATTTGAGCCAAAAGTTTCCCATTAATGCTGAAATTGCTGAATCGCCCTCGTTCATAGTAGATGATACAATGGCCTTCGCTGGAGACAGAAATCAGGCGTGGGAACAAGCAGTTTTCCGGTCCTTCAAGGGCTCTCAGCAGATCGCCAGTGATCGTGTGGACAAGGCAAGGGCCCTCTGCAGAGTGGGGACAAGAACGGCCAGGGTCAGTGGGTGATGACAAATCACACACCAGTCCTCACCAACCCCAAAACCTCCTCTGGGGAGGCACTCGGATTGGTTTAAAGAGCACAGTAAAAGAAAGAGGTCTGCCGGCCAGAGCCCAGCACTGATGTGATATTTCAACAGAGCAAACACAGAGAAACCTTTCAATAATCCACACACATGTAATACTTGATCGTTTCCTTCATCAGATAATAGTCACAATAAAAGGATAGTTCACAGATCATATGAGAATAAAAGATTTTATTTCCCAGACATTTTCTCTTAATGTGCTTCTAGAAAGTTTTCTTGATAGTTTAAAATAATTATCAGAACAGTTGCTAATTTTCTCTAGTAGCATCAAAATTTAAGCATTGCACCACATAAATATATTACTTTCAAATATGTTTTAAGTGTTTCTGTTGTTTATACCTAAAATGTAAAAGTAAAATTAAGCAAATTAAGTTACTTAGGCTACAGAAACATATTGTTTTTAAATAAATGACTAGTGAGGCAAGAATGTAAAAGTAGTATGAGGAGTGACTTATTTTGCCCCAATTGTTTTTGGTTTGTTTGCCCTTGTATTTTGGTGTTGATAAGATTAAATAAGCAAACAAACAAAAACCTCACTGGTCAAGTTCATAAAAATAATTGGTTAATATGAGTTTGGTATGTATCTACTCCCCTGCTCAAAAAAGACCTCCACAAAAACTGTAAATGAATTACATTTTTGTTTTTCAATTTATTTGAATGCACATGTATTTTACAAAACAAGTGACATTATAAAGCTATACCTAAGTTTTGTCCTGAGTAGTAAAGTAACAGGTGTATACTATAGAAAATTAGAAAAAAAAAAAATAATCACCTCCAATATCAATCACCACCTATAGAAAATTAATGCTTTTTCTTTATGTCTACTATGTGTTATTTTCCTTTTTTAAAAAACTTTACGGGATAGAATAACATCACACATATTGCCTTTTTTAAAAATGAAGAGACATTTATTGAAAATATCATGTGTCTATTTCTGAGTTATTTACTCTTAGAAATACAGATAAAAGAAACATGGTCCCTGCCCTCAGACTATATCCATTCCATGTAAAGCAGCCAGAGCAAGCTCTGACAACCAAATCTGATCATCTCGTCACCTTGATTAAAAATCTTCAATGGTTTCCCACTATATTTATAATAAAACAAAAATTGCAAATCCTTGTGCATGGGCCTCTCCCATCTCTTTAGCCTTCTACCCCCTTGGACGCTGAGCACCCTGCAACACTCCAGCGTGTGGTCACTCAGTTTCTCCTAAGCACCAGGCTCCCTTCTGCCTCAGAGCTGTCCCTCCAGGAACTGCTATGGCAGCCAGAATGGGGACCTAAGTTTCCTGGCTCTCCTTGAAATGACACTTCTTCCACAAAAAGTCAAAAGAACCAAGTAACTTTGTTTGCTTTCCAACAGCCTCCCCACAGGCCCCAGCCTTGTAAAGAAAGGGACTGGTGGAGGGAGGGACCCTAGGCCAGTCCCATGAGCAACCTGATCCCTGCACTGCCCCACTGCATCAGGGGTATTTTCCCCGCCTTTGAAATTCCTTTCTCATGGCTGCATCCTACGGATGTACTGCAGTTTATCAGCGTGCAGATAGCGGTTAGAATGCTGGGGACCACAAAATATTACATACAATTGTATACATATTTTATATTAGCACTAATAAATATTAATAATAAAACTAAACACCTGCAAAGAACCTAGGGATGACATTTGCCTACAAAGAACCTTCTGGAAGAAAGAAACCGTCAATTGTGGTTAGCTTGAAAGAATGGTACATTTTCTAAAGATTAAAATGAAAGAGATGAACTTCTGACCTTTAGCACCACTGATAACGAGTCCAAGTTCTGCACAGACAGAAACACAGACGACTTCGTGGTCGTGGCCTGTGAGGACAGCTCTCGGGGCAGGATAGTCACCTGTAAGACAACAGCAGCGGTGAGCCACGGCAGACCAGCGGCAGCAGTAGAGCTACGCCACCAAATCCAACATTTAGAAAAACAATCACCAGTGTTTATTAAGGGCATTATCTTTAAGCTGTGTGATCATGAACCAGCTACTTAACTCCCCTGCTCGCCTTATCTGTGAAATGGGCGTAACCACCAGACCCACTACACAGGCTGTTGGACGACAGGATAAGTTAACTTGCGTAATGTGCTTATTAGAACATCAGGAGGTGGCGGGGCTTTTCTTTTTATTGTTACAAAACAGGCACCACGCCTGCCAAGGCATTTACAGGTGTTACCTCATTTACTGTGGTAGGCTCTGTGAGGCAGGGGCTCTTCCTCTCCCTATTTTATAGCCTACACGCCCAAGGCTTTGCTAGATTACGGAATGTGCCCAAGTCCGTAGAGCCAGCAAGTGCTGGAACTGACGAATCCAGAGCTATCTCACTCTGACATCTATGCTCTTACCCATTTTAAAATATGTTCTAAAATACCCAACAGAAAAGGAAGAAATGCTTTGATTTGGGGGACAGAGGAGGTAGGAGGGTGGGTGTGGGGAAAGCAGTGAAGGAAAGAAGAGGCAATTATCTTAACTCTACACTTACATTCCATAAGCAATCTCATTGCTGAGTGCTTCGCAGACTGAATAAATGTCCTCTAAGACAGTGGTCCCTGACCCATGGTGAGTTGTATAATTATTTCATTATATATTACAATGTAATAATAATAGAAATAAAGTGCACAATGAATGTGCTTGAATCATCCCGAAACCATCCCTCCCTCCCCAGTCTGTGGAAAAAGTGTCTTCCATGAAAACAGTCCCTGGTACCAAAAATGTTGGGGACCGTTGCTCTAAGTGACAGGCATTCTTCTAAGTGGGCTGGGAGGTGGGTGTATGTGAGGTATAAGGTATACCCTGGAACTGTTCAAAACACATCAAACAACCATGGCCTGTCACAGGCTTACCACTTGGGGCACTTGACAAGTATGAGGAGGAAAAAACGTAGGTGCAGAGTCCAGCAGGAATCAAAACATCCTCACAGGAATGAAGAGAAAATCAGACCAGTGGTGAATACGCTGCACGCACAGAGGCAGCGTGAGCGGGTCAGCAAAGCGGGCGGGGCATCCTGCCCAACACGTCTTGACAGCAAAGCTGTTGGGAGCAGCCAGGTTGGGATGGAAACGGGGAATCACTACAGGCGTGGGATAGCATTGTAGAGGGAAAGGAGACAGGAGAAAGTCACAGGGCAAATGTGTAAGGTAAATGGAGCGTGGTGCCATCGTGGGTAGGGTTCTGAGTGGTTCCCTCGGAAGATGGGAGGAGACAGCCATTGCTGGCCACATTGGATGGTATACGACGGCCTGAGTCACTGAAGTGAAGCTCTGTTGAGGGCGGGCCATCAGAAAGAAAGGTGTGGAACATTTAGTAGTAGCACCTGAACCACTCAGTTGGAGTCAGTAAACATTTATTGAGGCCTTCTAATACCCTAGTGTTTCCATTCTTCATTAACAGTATATCACACTTGTTAATGTCTTATGTTGCCTACATCCTCCCATTTCTCTCTTTCTCTTTTAGTTTTTTAAACAATTATAGCAGACTCATTGTATGCCACTGGTTCATCCTGGATGTATTATTCAGTTGAGTTATAATATCATCATAGCAAAAAGCAAGTATAAATATAAATATGCCTTTGTGTGTATATATACGCAAATACTATTTCATTTTAAGTTGCCAGTTTCATTAACTATTACTTTTTCTCCTTGAAAAAGTATGTTGTAATTTGCTTACCTAACTATAACTCTTTGAGAATTCTTGGTATGTCTGAAACTAGGGTCAATGTACCCTGGGATGTGTGGGTATTTTCTTGGGAGTGAGAGGCTCTATAAAAAGTTTTAAGTTTCAGATTACAATTTAATGAATTTCTGAAAATATTTTTTAACCAGTTATAAAGATAAAACCTCTTTCTGAGGTCAAATTTGCTGTGATAATTTTTTGCTGTAGAGATTTAAAATTGAAATACGCTTTAAGATGAGCTTATTAGATCAGTGTTCCTCAAATTAGGGTTCAAGGAGTCCAAAAACACATTCCTAAGAGTTTGAGATTGTTTTGCTTTTCAGGCATCTAACTTAGACAGAGTGTGGGACAAGGGGGCCGACAGCCCACGTTAATTTGCTGTCGTATCCCCAATCTATGGATGTTGCTATAATGTGTTTTGAATATTGGTAGAATATCCATTTATATTTTCAGCAGTCTTGCATTTGTCTGAAACATACTTATATAATTTACAAAATTATGTTTCAAAGATACCCCGAGTTTCCTGGTAAAATGAGGATTAGGTATTGATAAGATTTCTGAAAAGAAAGGAAATGAGCATGTCAAAGATGCATCTGCACTCTGCTGTTCATTGCAGCACTGTTCGCAATAGCCAAGGTATGAAATCAACCTAAGTAAACCGTGGTATATATACTCGATGGAATACTATTTAGCCATAAAAAGAAGGAAATCCTATCATTTGCAACAACATGGATGGAACTGAAGGACATTATGTTAAGTGAAATAAACCAGGCACGGAAAGATAAATATCCCATGTTCTCGCTCACATACAGGAGCTAAAATAATTGATCTCATGGAGGCAGTGAATAGAACGGTGGTCACCAGGGGCTGGAAAAGGTAGTGGGGGAGGGATAAAGAGAGGCTGGTTAATGGGTATAAACATACAGTTAGATAAAAGGAATAGGATCTAGTGTTTGGTAGCACAATAGGACAACTATAGTTAACAATTTATTGTAAATTTCACAATAGCTAGAAGAGAGTATCTGGAATATTGCCAACACAGAGAAATGATAAATGTTCAAGTGATGGATATCCCAATTACCCTGATTTGATCATTGCACAATTGTATACGGGTATCAAAATATTATATTACATGTACCTGGTAAATATATATAACTATTATGTACCATAAAAATTAAAAATTAAAAAAAGTATCAGTAAGATTTCATGCATAATATTATCCTTAATTTTTCTAAATGATTATTTTGTCTTGGAGAGACTGGCATATTGAAAACCCTAAAATTATAAATGTAATAAATTTATATAAAACAAACAGTTTTTGGCTGGGCACGGTGGCTCAGGCCTGTAATCCTAGCACTCTGGGAGGCCAAGGCAGGAGGATCACTCAAGGTCAGGAGTTCGAAACCAGCCTGAGCAAAAGCAAGACCCCGTCTCTACTAAAAATAGAAATTAATTGGCCAACTAAAAATATATAGAAAAAATTAGCTGGGCATGGTGGCACATGCCAGTAGTCCCAGCTACTCCGGAGGCTGAGGCAGGAGGATCACTTGAGCCCAGGAGTCCAGGAGTTTGAGGTTGCTGTGAGCTAGGCTGATGCCACGGCACTCTAGCCCAGGCAACTCAAAAAGTTTTTGAGACCTTTCCCTTATGTGCTATAGAAAAAAAAAACAATTTAATTTTATTGAAGGGAATTGAGAAAATATGTAAAATAATATTAAAAATATTCCTTATGTATGTTATATGTTTTCTATTAGGAAATAAGTTTTTTCAAAGGCTTGTGTCTGATTTAGATAGATAAACAATAAAAAATGTTTTATTTTTTTCATCACGATTTCCCCAGATCATTTGAATAAACTATAGAACTTAACTATTATTGTTAAGGGATATTGTTTAGGGCCCCTAAAAGCACTGTTTCCCTTTTTAAGTGACAGAAAAGTAAATAAAATGCTAATCCAGGCTTTTTGAGTTGGGAAACCTGCAGCCAGGGGAAAGCCTATTTCCTGTATTTCATTTCATTGCCAGGGACAGATGTCACACACCCCAACAGTCATTCAAAATCTTGGGAATATTCTGTCACTGTCACATCACGGTTGATGGATGTGGCTCTGGGTCAAAGGGCCAGTGCAGAGGGAGGTGCAGGTGAGACCCGCCTCCGAGGACCACAGCACCAGCGCCCTCAGTCCCACCCACTGCCTCCAGGGAGGAGCTCTCCGTGTGCTGGAATTACAAGGACTCATAAAGAACAAACATGCCCAACTTTCAGATTCCTTACAGGCAAACACTTGGAAACTCCAAGTACAAAAGGCTCAAATAAACATTCCATCTCACTGTTATCAGAAATCATTTCAATATTCTCAAAGTGGATACTTAAAACAGTACTAGCTGATGCTATTCACACAGACCTGACAAGGAGAGCTTTTTCAGCGAGATGGTCTGCGGTTTTCAGAGAAACGGTCACAGCAAAGGTAACTCACAGTTCTTATTTTAAGCTGCGTTTTCGGCACCAGAGCTATGCAGGGAGGCTCTGGCCTTCTGAGTCACAGCCACACAAAGGCCGTGGAGCTTCTGAGACCTCGCCCCTCAGTGCGGTTCTGCCGCAGTCAGAGGACGAACCTCTCGCTATGTGACACTCAGATTTCATCCCTGACCTTTGTGCAGCCACTGCAGCATCACGGCAGGCGGAATTTTCATTCCTGTTTATACCTGCATAAAATACGATGGACTTCTGAAGTTTAAAATCCCAGAATAAGGGATTTAGTGGCAGGCCGTGGTCATTTCATTATTACTATGATTTCAAGATGTATTTCAAAATGTTACGTCAGAAATTTGCTGCGACAGCTGAGAACAGTTTTGGGTGAGGTGTCCCCTTAGCAGGATACCGGTCCTCAGCCACAGGCAGGGCTGCCCCAAAGGTCTGGCCCAAGTATCAAATGTGCCTGGGTCTGCATTTCCCAAGGTCACAAAGTAACACAAGTAGAAACATTCTCTGGGTTGGAAAATGACAAATTGGCCCATGATATGGTTTCATTGTATTACATACTCATGTGGTGTTCGGTGAAGAACAGAAGGTAGACGTGATAAACCTATTTTCTCATTCACCCTGAGTGATTTTTCCTCTTCAGAGATGACACTGACTACGCTTTCCTGTGAGCATTGCCGTTGTGAGGCAGTCTCCTCCCTTGAAGTCCTGAACCTGGATTTAGGTCACCGTACGCTTCTGTCCTGCCATCACCTTCCCAAAACTACCAATGGCATCATCCGCCTTCCTTTCCCCAGGAAGCTGGGCTCTGCCTAAAGCCCAGACTCCCTCTGGCCTGTGATCTGAAGCTCTCTCATCAGGACAACGTATTAGTCCCTCTTGTTTGTGCTGCTTCTGATCCACGCCACAGACCTTTCTTGAAGGCACAGTTCCATAAAGGGAAAGGAAAAGCGGAGACCAAGGGCCCCTGTGCTAGGGCTATTCCGTCACATGCACCAGCATTTGGTCCTCAGAGAGCCCCCAGAGGTAAACATTACT
>CAUYRT010045279.1:0-30988 GCA_963574885.1 Lepilemur ruficaudatus
GTGTGAGCCACTGTGCCCGGCTGAAAAATATATGTATTTTTTTAATTTAAAAAGGGATATGGGAGGCCGGGTGCGGTGGCTCACGCCTGTAATCCTAGCACTCTGGGAGGCCGAGGTGGGTGGATCGCTCAAAGGTCAGGAGTTCGAAACCAGCCTGAGCAAGAGCGAGACCCCATCTCTACTAAAAATAGAAAGAAATGAATTGGCTAACTAAAATGTATAGAAAAAATTAGCCGGGTATGGTGGCGCATGCCTGTGGTCCCAGCTACTTGGGAGGCTGAGGCAGAAGGATCACTTGAGCCCAGGAGTTTGAGGTTGCTGTGAGCTAGGCTGACACCACGGCACTCTAGCCCAGGCAACAAAGTGAGACTCTGTCTCAAAAAAAAAAGGGATATGGGGACTTAAAGAAGAAGATCTAACATCTTCCTAGTTGGAGTCCCAAAAAGAAAAAAGAGAATAAAATAGAGGCAATATTTTAATAGCTTATGGGTGTATGCTTTCTAGGATTGATGAAAAACATGAATCCATGGATCCTGATAGTACAAAGTATAAAATCGGGATAAATAAAAAGAATTGCTCAACTTGACTCATCATTATGAAAGACTGAAAAGTACCCAGAAGGAAAGAACAGATCTGTGCAAAGAAATTATATGTAGAATGACACCAACTTCTTAACAGTAAAAATGGAAAGTAGGAGATAATGGAATAATATACTCGAAGTTTTGAGAAAAATTATCATTTCAGACTTTTACAGTAATGAAAGTGAGGGAAAGTCACCCAGGTAATAAAAATAGAATGTAATTCCAAAAGACTCGCACTGAAGGAACATCTAAAAGGATGTACTTTAAGAAGTAAAAATATTAAAAATTATGCTGGGAAGATGGGCTGATTTGCAAGAAAGAAGAAGGAGGGCAAAATAAATCATAAAGACACATATAATTACAAATAAACATTGCTTACATAAATTATAAAAATATTCAGTAGGGCATTTTAAAAAGAAAAAATGCTGGGTAACACTGGTTAGTTAGTCTGGAGGGCATTCAACAGAGTTAAGCTGTTCTATGCTCTATTATTTGAGTGAGGATTTAAGATCTTGTTTAATGTTAGGCTTTGCTAAGTTAAATGTAAGTAAAATTTCAATAATAACTTCTAAAAATAAAAGAGCCATAGAGTGCATAAATTCGAAATCAAAAAAGAGAAAGAATGGGCCAGGCGCAGCGGCTCACGCCTGTAATCCTACCACTCTAGGTGGCTGTGGAAGGAGGATGACTTGAGGTCATGAGTTCGAGACCAGCCTGAGCAAGAATGAGACCCCCCCCATCTCTACTAAAAATGGAAAAAAAAAATTAGCAAGTCAACTAAAAATAGAAACAAAAAATTAGCTGGGCCTGGGGGCTCACGCCTGTAGTCCCAGCTACTCGGGAGGCTGAGGCAGAAGAATCACTTGAGCCGAGGAGTTTGAGGTTGCTGTGACCTAGGCTGATGTCATGGCACTCACTCTAGCCCAGGCAACAAAGCAAGACTCTGTCTCAAAAAAAAAAAAAGAGAAAGAATGGATTGAGAAAAACTATTCAATCCAAGTGGGGTGTGGTGGTGCAGGCATGTAGTCCCAGCTACTCAGGAGGTTGTGGTGGCAAGATCACTATAGCCAGGAATTTGAGGTTGCAGTGAGCTATGATTGTGCCACTGCATTTGAACTTAGGCAACAGAGTGAGATCCCATCTCTAAAAAAATAAAAAATAAAATTCAATTCAGAAAAGGGCAAGAAAGAAAAAAAGCATTTAAAAGGCATTTAAGGCCGGGCACGATGGCTCACGCCTGTAATCCTAGCACTCTGGGAGGCCAAGGCGGGAGAATCGCTCAAGGTCAGGAGTTTGAAAGCAGCCTGAGCAAGAGGGAGACCCTGTCTCTACTATAAATAGAAAGAAATTAATTGAACAACTAAAAATATATAGAAAAAATTAGCCGGGCCTGGTGACGCATGCCTGTAGTCCCAGCTACTTGGGAGGCTGAGGCAGAAGGATCGCTTGAGCCCAGGAGTTTGAGGTTGCTGTGAGCTAGGTTGACACCACGGCACTCACTCTAGCCCGGGCAACAGAGTAAGACTCTGTCTCAAAAAAAAAAAACAAAACAGGCATTTAAAAAGCATTTAATATAAAAGATGATAGAAATGTATCAGTGGTCATAACCAATATAAATGAACTAAAGAAAAATTTCACGGAACTACAGGGAGGAATTGTTAATTATTTTATGTATCTTTTTATGCCTCTAGAAGTTTGATTAATGTAATGTGCAGAGTAGACATCTTAATTTTCTGTGTGTCAACTATTGGAAATGAAATCCAGAATGCAAGCAAAGCATATATTAAGGGAAATAAATGTTTTTTTAAATTACTGTATATTTTGTAAATATGGTTGGATAAATGAAGGGAACTGTTCTCACAACAAAAGAAAATGTCTAGCTGATTAAATTGCTAACTCAACTTTAAACACACACAGGAAAAAACCTAACATATGTCAGTCAATACAGGATTGGTCAAATCAATTTGTTACATCCATAAAATAGATTATAAGAATATACTGAAGCAATGACGTGGATTTATACTTTTTTATAAAAGAAAAAGAAAGTATGAAAACGTTAGTACAATGATATTTGTGAAAAAGTATCAATATTCTGTGTTAAACTGTTTTTATTTTAAGGAAAGAATTTGGGAAGGAGTATTTTCACTTTATCTGTGATACACTGTCGTGTATAAATTCATTTGAAAAATGTTATTTCTAAGATTCTGGAAAATAAAGCATTTCCTCTTTTTCTTGTTCTAATAACAAAAACAATCATCTCTTTCGGTGGTTACTAGGCAACGCTCGCTGGACCAAACCACTCGAAGGTGACGGGGGAGATGGTGTTTTTCTCGACGTTGCCCGAAGGTGGGTGCTCGGACTTTGACATGGGGCCATCTTTGAGCGGGGCATAGCTGTTTACTGCCTTAGAATGGGAATTAGACCGAATGTCCGAATGTGGTTGCTAGGCAACGCTGTGGCACTGTCGCCATCTTTGAGTAGGGCACAGCGTTTACCACTATGAAGAGGAAAGCAAGGCCGAATATCGTTGCTAGGCAACGCTTGGCACCGCCGCCATCTTTGCTCAAAACAGCTGTTTTTTTTCAATTTACAATGTAAACCCCATTATATCCTACCGGATGGTTGCTAGGCAATGCTTTGGCACCGTCAGTATCTTTAAGCTGGTCTCTCTGTTCTTTTTAAATAAATGAAGTCAAACTACTTCGGGGAGAAACTACAAAGCTTTGCAAGTATAATTAGCCTCCATGTTTGTTAGGGGTATAGTGACTTCCGTCTGGAGCGGAAGAGAACCTAACTAGATTTTGGGGAGATGCCAGAATAGGGACTGAGGGTCTGAGTTGGAGGAAGAAGGCGGGAATTTAGTTCTCTTCCAATCAGCTCCCTATCTCGCCCTCTGGCGGCTCCGGACAGCAGGCCGATTTACCGTGATTACTGGCATGCTCCAAGACCGGCACTGACTGTCCCCACGTGGAGGGCTGCGGGAGGGGGTTCCAAATGGGGGAGGAGGGGACGGGTGGCACTGTGCATCTGCTGTGCCTCGCATCCTCCAGCGGGGTACCCCTGTTCTGCAGGAGCAGCCGTGGCGGCGCCCCCGCCCGTCAGCAGGTGGGACCTTGGACGCCTGGATCTGATGGAAGGGGGTTAGGCGTTTTGACTCCGGGTTCTCCGGGAGCAGGGGCTGTGGCGGTTTCAGTGTTAAGTTTATAGGATCGAAGGGGCAATGGAACAGTAAGCCTAGTCCCTGGAAGGAGAAACTGCCAGGGCATAGGAAAAGAGGAGAGGGGTGGGATCTGGGACACTTGGGTCCCAAGGAGGAGGGGATTCGGGGCTCCTTTCTAATACCCCAACCCCTCCCCAGCTTCCATTCTCTGTCATTGGCTCCCTCAATGGAGTCCACATGTTCGGGCAGAATCTGGAGGTGCAGCTGAGCTCTGCGAGGACGGAGGACACGACCGTGGTGTGGAAAAGCTTCCATGACAGGTCATCAGGCGGGAACTTGGGATAAGGACAGGGCCTGGATGATAGCCCCTGTTGAAGATGACCCTGGAGGCTTTCCAGCTTTCTAAGGCCAGCTGTTTATTTGGCTGTGGGATCGTTGGCAAGTCAGTTATGCTCTCGGATCCCTGAGATCTTCTCTGTAAGAGAGACAGGGAGGATGTATCTGGCATTCTAGGATCAATGGGCAGAACCTACTGTACCCCCTGCCCAGTTTCAGAGGCCTGGACTCATTCTTCCTTCTCACATTCCATTCCCACAGCATCACCCTCATTGTTTTGTCATCTGAGGAGGGCGTCTCTGAGCTGAGACTGGAGAGGCTACTCCAGATGGTGTTTGGGGCCATGGTGAGACTCCCCAGCCCTCTTTTCTCCCCAATCCAGGAATCTGAGCTCTCAGCATCCTTCTCCTTCAGACCTAGGAGTCCAGGCCCCTGACATCCTCCTGCCTCAGAACCCAGGAATTCTGGCCCTCAGTCCCAGTTGCCAAGGCCCCAAGCCCCCTCTTCCCTCAGACCCAGGAGTTCAGGTTCCAGCCCCTTCTCTCTTAGAACCAGTTGTCCAGAACCCCTACTCTTCTGTGTGGTTCTTCTAGGTTCTTCTTGTGGGACTTGAAGAACTGACTAATATCCGCAACGTAGAGAGACTGAAGAAGGAGTTGAGGGTGAGGCTGCAGTACATGAGGATGGAAAGCTGGGATACCTGAACACTGCTACTCAGGAACCACAGTTCCCAGCAGCCCTTGGGGCACCCTGACCCCATGGGTTCTTGGGGTAACTTGTTTGACCCTGGAGCTAGGCCAAGCATTGCCAGTTTTCTGAGGGGAGGCAGGAGGTCTGTGGCCACCTGGGTCCTAGGCTCCTCCCTTCTCTCTCTGCTAGGCCAGCTACCGCCTCATTGACAGCTTCCTAGGGGACTCGGAGCTCATCGGGGACCTGACCCAGTGTGTGGACTGCGTGATTCCTCCAGATGGGTCCCTCCTACAGGTATTGGGGACACTGTGGAAACTCTTACATCTATTCCTCTAGCTCAGTCCTCATCCTCGTTTCCCTGGACCATTGTCCCCACCTCTTCCTATCCTCTCTGCTTCTGATCTGACCCCCTCTTTGGCCCCAGAAGACTCTTTCTACACCCAGAGCTGGCCCTGTGCTACCTCTGCTCACAGCCCTCCCAGGGCCTCCATCTCCTTCAGGACAAGGTCCCAGGCCCTCAGCCTGGTGGCACTCGCCAACGTGTTGCTAAATCCACAATCTCCCTTCACCCAGCTGCCACAGGGACCCCACAGATCCCACCAACTTCCCAGCTTCCTGACCTTGGTACATCCTCTCCCTTCCACCTAGGGAATCTCTGTCTACCCTTCCTTAAAACTGCACTTTTTTTTTTTTGAGACAGAGTCTCACTCTGTTGTCCGGGCTAGAGTGCCGTGGTGTCAGCCTAGCTCACAGCAACCTCAAACTCTTGGGCTCAGGCTATCCTCCTGCCTCAGCGTCCCGAGTAGCTGGGACTACAGGCATGCGCCACCATGCCCAGCTAATTTTTTTCTACATATTTTTAGTTGTCCAATTAATTTCTTTCTACTGATAGTAGAGACAGGGTCTCGCTCTTGCTCAGGTTGGTCTCCAACTCCTGAGCTCAAACTATCTGCCGGCCTTGGCCTCCCAGAGTGGTAGGATTACAGGCGTGAGCCACCACACCTGGCCAAAACTGCAATTGTTGATTTGCCTGGTGTGGCCACCTGCCAGCAATGTGACTCTCAGCAGGTGACTTCTCTGAGCTTCAGTAGGATGTTGATTGTGCCTACTGGGCACATAACAGGACTCAATAATTAACTAGAGCTGCTGCTATTAAAATTATTAGCTTCGGTTTGCACAGGTCAGGCTAGGTACTTTAACCAAACTTCTCAGTGTGAGTTGGGGATTGTGGCTTCATGTGAAGGAACTCAGGGCTCAGAGAGGGTGAGACACGTGAACGTGGACACTCGGCAAGCTCTGGACTGTCTGCCTGTCTCTTCCCATTCCTTGCCCACGTGGGAAGTCACTACGCCCCCTGCTCGGGCCTCCTGACTTCCAGTCCCCCTGCCTCCTTTACCCAGGAAGCCCTCTCCGGGTTCGCTGAGGCTGCGGGCACAGCCTTCGTCAGTCTGGTGGTGTCAGGCCGCGTGGTGGCAGCAACAGAGGGCTGGTGGCGGCTGGGGACACCTGAGGCCGTTCTGCTCCCCTGGTTGGTGGGGTCCCTGGCGCCGCAGGCCGCTCGCGACTACCCGGTGTACCTGCCACATGGGAGTCCCACGGTGAGTGGGTGTGGCAGGCGGGGGGCGGGGCAGGGGGAGTCGAGGAGTGTGACAAGTGCACGAAGAGGCGGGATTTGCGATGGAAAGGGGCAGAACTTCGGTCAGCCTGGCCTGTGCCCTGCTTCAGGTCCCTCACAGACTCCTGTCCCTGACGCTGCTGCCGGGCCTGGAGCTGTGTCTGCTCTGCGGGCCGCGCCCACCCCTCAGCCAGTTGTATCCACAGGTGAATCCGAGTCTTGTTCCGCTTCCCACCAATTGCACCCTTTACCCGCAAGCTCCTGCCCTCACCACCCGGCTTCTTTCCTCTGGCACCCCCTGACCTGGGCTGCCCTCTCATCTCCTTCACCCCAACTTGGCCACTCTTTGGCTTGTCTTCTGTCCTTCAAAGTCGCACCCCTTCCAGGGTCCCTTCTCCCCACGCTGCTCTCGTACGCCCCGCCCCCACCTGGCCACGCCCCCTCCCTTTGGTGACTCCCAGACCTCAACCCCCCCCTTCCACCCGTTTATGACCACACCCCACTGACAATGCCCCCTGCAGCTTCTAGAGCGCTGGTGGCAGCCACTGCTGGATCCTCTGCGGGCCTGCCTACCTCTGGGACCCCAGGCACTGCCGGATGGCTTCCCCCTGCACACAGACATCCTTGGGTAGGACTCGGACGGCGGGGAGTGGGTTGGGGTCCTCATCCCCTCTTCCCTGGCCATGACACCCCCTTTCCCACAGGCTGCTGCTCCTCCACCTTGAACTGAAACGTTGCCTCTTTACTGTGGAGCCCCTGAGGGATAAAGGTGACTGAGGACAAGGGCGGGCCCAGGAGGAGTGTGGGCCGGAGAGGGGCTCGCCATCACCCTGTGTCTTCTCTGCCAGGGCCTTCCCCCGAAAAGCGCCGGCGCCTCCTCCGCAACTTCTACACCCTGGTCACCGCCACACACTTCCCACCAGGTCAGTGGCAGGCACAGCGCTCCCCCTGCACAGGCAGAGGCACCAAGTCCTAGGTGGCACAAGGTAGGAGTGAGAGGTAGGGCTGGAGAAACTGGCAGGAGAACCCAGCATGCACCGGGCAGCCGTTTTCCTGGAGAACTGAGCACTGACAGACAGGAAGGGAGGGGGCAGGAGGGCCCTGGCTGCTTTCTGAACCTCCTGGGTAATCCTAGTATTTCGTAATAATGAACACCAAGACCTCTTCCTTGCCAGTGCTTTTGTATGTAATGACTCACTTTATCCTCGCTGGTGAGGATTAACCTGTTATATCATCATGCTTATGTTACAGATGAGGAAACTGAGGCTCAGCTAGTAACTGGCAGAGCCATGGTTCAAACACAGGCAGTCTGCCCCGCACCCAGCAGGCCACCACTCCGCACTGCTGCTGACAGCCGGGGTGGCGGGGATAAGGGGAGGATTTCATAGACTCCAGCCAGGTTAGGAAGGAAAAATTGTTGCAGAACCCATAAGGTCCCAGAAAGAAAAGGGAAGGGACCTGGGGTGGCGCTACAACCCCAGTGAAGTCCCTGAGCTCCACCTCAGAGGGCCACACCCCTTGCTAGCTGTGCGATTCCAGCTCAGCTCTCCGCCCGCTTTCCCCCTGTAAAGCAGGGTGGGGTCCTGGGTGGGGGGACTCAAGCTCCTGTGTTGCAGCCTGGTGTCTGATAAGTGTCAGCGGCATATCTGTGACTTGTACTGCTGAGAGGATTGCCTGGGGCTGCACACAGCATCCCCAGGAAAACGGGCCGTGGCTGGGTGGGAAGAGGGTGGCCTTGCTCAGGTTGCTGACAGCTGGCTAGAGCCCGAGCCACTCCCCTGGCAGGAGGCTCCCCCAGCCTGTGCCAAGAGACCCCAGAGATTCAGACCTTGGGCCGGGCTGGGGTGGGGCTTCCAAAGGTTAGCATCTCACTTGTCACCTCAGTGCTCCCTGTCCTCTCCCCAGAGCCAGGGCCACTGGAGAAGACAGAAGATGCGGTCCATGGGGCACCGCTGCCCAGAGCCTGCTACCTTGTGTTGGGGTCCGAGGAACCTGACACAGGATTGCGTCTGGTGGGCCTGCAGTTGGGGCATAGGCGGCTGCTGCTTCTGCTGTGTCCTCAGAGTCCCACCTATGGGCTTCGAAACCTGGCCACCCACACGCTGCATGCCCTCACCCCACTTCTCTGACTCCCAGGGAGTGGGTGAGGAACACACACACGGGGCTGTTAGCGTCTCTCTGTTTATTCGCTCACAATAATACACAGCCCCTGGACGGGGAGAGGGTGGGAGGGGCGACGACAGGGTGGGGGAGGAGGGGAGGAGGCACCCACTTCCCTGGCCCCTCTCCCCTCTGTGCTTGGAGGGGAAAGGGAGGGAGGGGGCTCCCCCTTACCCCCCACAATGTAAACAGCAGCAGATGAACAAAAATAAAAATACAAAAGGCCGGAGGAAGGTCCCAGGCATCTCCCCCACCCCTGGGGTCTTTTCCTGTCACCAGTGGAGGTCCCCCATCCACCCCATCCACCAAAGCTGCCTCAGTTCTAGGAGCTGCCCAGTGCCGGCCACATCCCCGGGGGCAGAGTCCAGGGCTCAGAACTGCTGGGCCAGCAGCTCACACAGGTGACGGGAGACAGGCTCCTTGCTGGTGCGCAGGGTCAGCCGGTACATCTGGGTGGGGGAAAGTGGGGGGAGGACTCAGAGGGGATGGGGCAGGCCACGTGGGAGGGGACAGAGAGCCCAGGGAGAGGGGAATTCAGAGGAGATAGAAGGATGATGGGATCAGAACAGTGACATAAGAGACAAGAGGTCGCCAGAGAGGAGGGAGGCGAAAGAAGCCAAGAAAGGTGGAAAGGATGTGGAAGGCTGGAAATCAGGCAGAGAAAGGGAGAGGAAGACCACAGGAAGGGGACAGGAAGGAGCGATGGGGATAGATGGAGGAGACAGGGACAGAGAAGGAGGAGGTGAGGCAGAAAGGGTGGGCACAGGGAGCCAGACAGCCAGGCCCTTCCCGTGGGCCTCGGGGCCTCCCACACCAACTCACCTGGGCCTGGGCGTTGGGCTCCAGCCGGAGCAGACAGCCCACCTGCAGGGCTTTAGTCTGGATGATCCCAGCCCCCACGAAGTTCTCAGGGTTGGGGTCCACATTGTCCAGGAGAGCAGAGCCGAACCCCAGAAGCTGGGCGGAGGGGAGCAGCCGTCAGGGTGGCGGAGCTGTTAGCACCCACACTGCGGCATCCCGGTTCCCAAAAATCCTTGGGGCTGGGAATTGGCCCCACTTTACAGATAGGAAAACAGAGGCTCCAGAAACACGCCCCTGGTCTCTCACCTTGGCCTTAGTAACCTCGGAGTCCATGGGGTGGTTGGCTTTGAAGATTTTCTGTGCCTCCTGCTGAGGCCTGGGGGTCGGGGAAGATTCGGGTCAGCGACCTGGATGCCCCGCCCCTGCCCCCCACCCCCAGCGACCTCGGCCCCTCCCCGCCGCTCACAGGCTCAGCTGCTTCCAGCGCTGGAAGAAGTCCTGGGCCGCCATCTCTGTGGGCTGGAAGAACTTGTTGATGGTCACCGGGAGCTTCAGGGTGAAGGACTGGGGGGCGCCACCGTACCTGGCGCGGGAGGTGGCAGGGCTTTGTCAAGCCCCGCCCCTCGGCCCAGAAGCCCCGTCCCTCAGGAAGGGCCGCGCCGGACTCACCGGAAGCGCACAGACAGCAGCGGGGGCGTCAGGAAGTCCCGCAGACACTCGATGTTGAGCACCTGCTGCACTTGGGCCCCGCCGTCCACCTGCGCCGCCACGCGCTTGGTCTGCACGGCCAGCTGTGCCCGCCCGTGGTCAAGGAAGCCAGCGACAGAAAAGGTGGCCCGAAGGGGTCTTGGCCATGAACCCCTGGCTTCCCGGCAGCCCCAGCCTGCAATCCTGGACTCACCCTACAAGGCCCAGCTACAAAGTTCCTCCTATGCAACCTAAGTGCCTCCTCTGACCTTTCAGAGTGGTCTCAGTGGCCCTATTGCGGCACAAGTCACAGCGCATTGAGACATAATAGCATTGGCTCTGGAGGCTGACTTGGGTTTGAGTCCCAGCTCTCACCACCAGGGTGACTGTGGACAAGCCACTTAACTCTCTCAGCCCCCTCTACAAAGTGGGCACGTGCTACAATGTCCTTGGAGTTGATGAAATAATCCATTACAAGTCCTTGTCTGTGTGTTTGGCACGTCAGCACCCAAAGGTGGCAGTAATTAGAGGTCTCATCATTTGCATTCATGTCCATAACCCATCTGCAAGGAGCTGGTTTTATGCATCTTTCGCCCCCACCCCACGGAGCTGCCTACAGGAGCCTTCTAGACCCCCAGGCCTGGCTCTTGAGTGCAGGGAGCCCTGGCATCGCTGGCATGGAGCCTGGCGGAGAACGAGTCTAGGACATCAGAGGTGCCTGACAAGGATGAACTGAGGCCCGGAGCAGGTGGGGTTCTGGAAGTAATGCCTCCTGCTCATCGTCTTGTGGTCATCTCCTGTGCTACAGATGAAGACGCTAAATCTCAGAGAAGTAACCACGTGCCCAAGCCCTCACAGTAAGAGGGGCCAAGCTGGAGTCGGGGGGCTGTGCCACGCCTGAGAGGATATGAGTCTGGAGGTCTCCCGGGTGGACGACAGTGGGCGAGAAGTTCTGGAACTGCACCGAGGTCTTGTTGCCATAGAAGAGATACATGCGGCCTGCAGTGGGTGGGGGAGGCAGGGCTCCATCCGAGTTCCTCTGACCCCCCCCTCCCAGCCACCACCCAAGCCAAGGTCGCCCTCCCGCCCCGCTCCCACAGTCCACCGGATGCACCCAGGTTCTGCCGGAACTCTGACTTGACGCCGATCTGCAGCAGCTGGTTCTCAAACAGGACCCCATTGTTCTTGCACACAAACCTGTGTAGGGGTGGCAGGGAGCTCAGGATGACAAGGGTACCTGTCTGTGCCTGGCTTGGGTTCCCTACTTGTCCCTGTTCCCCTCCCCCATCTCCCCCAGGACTCACTTGTTCAGCAGTTCATCGGCCTCTGGAATGGGAGGGCCAACGTCCTCGGGACCTGGGCTGGAGGCGGAGAGAGGAGTGAGATGGCAAGGGACTTGAGGGGCTGGAGGGAAAGACCCCGAGCTAATGGGTGTGAGACAAGCCCTGCAAGGACAGAACCCCAGAACCACACACCCAGACTCCTCACGGATCCTCAAAGAAACCCAGAATCAGACCAGCAGCTGCCTCGAATGCAAACGGGACCCTGGCATATGCCCCTATCAGAGGACTCCAAGTTTCACTTTCCTCCCAAGTCCCTGCCTCTGCCACTCATCAGGAACCCCCTGACAAGAGCTCCCAGCCCCTTAACCCTCCCTGCGGACACCAGAGTCTGCCCCAGGTCCCCCAGGCCACCCCTTACTCAGCAGCCGGAGCTGGGTCAGCCAGCAAAGCCATGGGGCTCTCAGGGGCAGGCGGCTCCAGCTCGCTGGGCCATCCAATCCCAGAGCAGACAAGAGAAGACAGACGTGGCAGGCAGCCAATCCCAGAGAGGCAGCAAGAAGGCCGAAGAGAGAGAGAGAGAGAGAGAGAGAGAGAGGAGGAGGAGGGAAGGAGAGAGAAGGAAGAGCAGGCTGAGAAACGGTGATGGGAAAGGACAACAAAGGGTGGCCAGGGTCAGCAGAGTCCAGGGTGGCTAGAGGGAGGGAGGGAGCGAGGAGGCGAGGGCAGGGGAGGCAGCAGCCGGGGCTGGCAAAGGCGGCAGGGACAGGGAGAGGAGCCAGTGCGGAGGTGGGAGGGGCTGAGCGGAAAGAGGGCAGAGGCTGAGAAGGGACAGCCCCGGGGTCGCCAGAGAAGGGGCCTGGCCCAAGCAGGGGTACCTGAGGAAGGCCTCCTCGGGGGTGGGCCCCAGGCTGGGCTGGGCCGCTGGGCCATCGAAGACATCCACCAAGAGGTTCCCTGCGCTGGCAGGAGCCGGGGGTGCGGCTGGGGGAGGGGCTGCCCGCAGCCCCAGGAGATCGGCGGAGGGCGAGGGCGTCGACTGCAGGAAGTGCAGGTGACGGTGAGAATGAGTGGCCCGGCCAGCCCTGGCCCCCGCTGGCCTTGCAGGGCCCACCCTGTGGGACTCACCACGTTGCTGGGAGTGGGCTCCACACCTCCATTGATGTCATTGCTGCTGGGGTCCCTGCGGCCATCATCTAGGGCGCTGCCGGCCCCTGGCCCCTTCTTACGTTTCAGCTTGGCCAGGATGGACGACTCACGCTCAGGGAAGGGTGGCATCTCCTCCAGCACTGTGGCCTGGCAGGGTCGGGGTGGGGACAGGTCAGTGCCAGTCACGAGGAGAAGAGGGAGGGCAGGGGCAGGGGCAGGGGTCCAGGGCTCTGACCAGGACATCGGTGCTGGCCACCGAGCTGAGGGTGAGGTACTCCACGGCCCGCTGCTGCAGCTCCACGTCGGCATTGCGCAGCTGGGAGCCGGCCCGCAGCACACCCTGGATGGTGGCCTTGGTCTCAGGGAAGAGGTTGATGAACTTGATGTAGGTGGACAGCAGCAGTGCCCGCGTCGCCACGCTGCACAGGTGGAACTTGGAGTGCAGCAGGGAGAACTGCACCGGGGGGCTGCCGGGGGGGGGCCCATCAGCAAAGGGCCGGGCTCCCCTGCTGTCTCCCAGGAACCCCACAAGAGGTGACACCTCCCCAGATAGACCCTTCCCAGGACTGCAGACTGGCTCCCGGGGACTTGAGAGTCCCCGAGGGTGAAGGGCGGTGGCCACTTTAATGTCTGGGCCCAAGGTCTTCTGGGTCCCTTACCCTGACAGGTGGTTGGGGCAAGAGGCCGAGAGGATTCCTAGAACCCCATCATCACCAGCCCTGAGACTCTCAGGGGTCCCCCAAGCCCCAGATCCCTCAGAAGCACGTGTGTTCATCTACAGCCTGAGGCTCCCTCACCTGGACCGGGGGTCCCCAGCAATCAGGTTCCCAAACTCCCCGAGGATGTAGCCGCCGACCTTCACCATGTTCTCGTGACAGGCTGGGGCCTGGAGCGCCTGGGAGGGAGGGGAGGGGCATGGCGGGGACCAGGATGAGCACCCTGCTTCGGAGCGCTCAGCACATGCAACCTACTGCCTGGTGGAACACTCACAGTGCTACGATGTAGGTGGGGTTATAGGTGGGGAAACTGAGGCACAGAGAGGGTTAACTGACGGCTTGAGCTCACAGGTAATGAAATGGAGTGTCACTGGGCCCCCTTCCCAGGACAAAGGGATACTACCAAGATCTGGGGACAGGCAACTACACTCTGGATGCCCCACGCCTACGCTCTGCAGACCCCTCACAGCAGATCTGTGAAGCCACAGCCCCTGGCTCCCTTGGGTGGCCCAGAGAGGGTAAAGGCACGGCTCGCAGGTCCCAGCAATGCAGAAGAGGAGGCAGGATGGTGGTCCGGGGCTGGCAGCCCCCATCCCCAACTGTCCTCACTCTGCCTTGAGGTCCTGTCCTGGGGGTCAGGATAAGAGAGGCACGCTGACCTCAAAGACTGTCTTGGCGGCGTAGCCCTGGACGTCGTCACGGTTGGTGACGATCTGCAGCACACGGTACCACACCTCTTCACTCACGTAGTCGCCCGCGATGCGGATGAGGTTGAGAATGGTGTCCACGTACCAGCTGTAGTCCACTGCATACTTCTCAGCCAGGATGGCCACTTTCAGGACCTGCCGCCGAGAGGGAGGGCATGTGGGCATGTGTGTGTATGTGTGAGTGTGCCCACGGGGGGCGGGGGGTGGACTCACCTGAATCTGGCTTACCACTGCCCCTGTGGGGATACCCAGGGGTCCTGGCCCCCAGCCCCTCCTCTCCAGACCCAGGGGTCCCGGCCCCCAATCCCTCCTCCCCCAGCCCCAGAGGTCCCGGCCCCCAGCCCCTCCTCCCTGGGACCCAGGGGTTCAGGCCCCCAATCCCTCCTCCCTTGGACCCAGGAGTCCAGGCCCCCAATCCCTCCTCCCTTGGACCCAGCGGTCCCAGCCCCCAG
The DNA here is from genome assembly GCA_963574885.1 of Lepilemur ruficaudatus. Classification (NCBI taxonomy): domain Eukaryota; kingdom Metazoa; phylum Chordata; class Mammalia; order Primates; family Lepilemuridae; genus Lepilemur; species Lepilemur ruficaudatus. The sequence continues at coordinate 14,335 of CAUYRT010045279.1, forward strand.
CCCTGCCTCCCCCAGCCTCAGGGATCCCGGCCCCCAGCCTCCCCAGGACTCACAATCTCTTCACGGATGGCGTAGTCAGCCGTCTCTAGGTACCGGAGCATCTCCGACACAATCTGCTTGGCGTTGCTGCGGTCGCACATGGCGTAGAGGAGGTCAGCTGCCCGCTGCCGCACGCTGACGTCCCGCTCCGTCTGAGGGAGGAGAGCAGGGCCTGGGGTGTGTTCTAGGCTCCCTCTGGGCACAGGACTGGCCACCAAAGGGGCCTCTGAGCCCCTGGCCTCTCTGAGGGGGTGGGGGCCCGGGGCAGGCTCCGAGAGGGCGCACCTTGAGAGCGTTGATGACGGTGTCGATGTGGGTCTTGACAGCCTCGTGGGAGAACTCAGAGCTGGCCAGCGTGCACATGCTCTCCAGGGCCAAGTAGCGCAGGTTGGTCTCCCGGTGCTGCAGGAACTGGCCCAGCTGGTTACAGGCCCGCACCAGGAGGTTGGGCTCGCTGCCGGGGGTGGCCGTAAGAGACGGGCAGTGTGGGAGAAACAGAGACGGAGATTGAGGAGGAGGACAACTCGGGGCCACCTGAGGACCCAGGTCTTAACTCCTGCCAGACCCATCCGTATATCCTGGTCCCGCCCCTCGTGGTGACCCAGACATCTGGGCCGTTGAGCCGTAAGAAAGATATCCAGCGAATCCTAACACCTCACTCCTCCATCCGCCTCCTACCGAGAAGTTGGGATTCCCAGTCCCCCCGCCCCTCTTTCCCAGCCCAGGCATTGGGTCCCACTGGGCCCCAGTGGGCACCTGTCGTAGTGGATAATGAGGCTGATGGTCTCAAAGAGGATGGCATTCTTGGCGTTGGAGTGCTGCACCTTCTTGGACTTGGGGGGCTCCTGGGCCTTGTTGAGCACAGTCTCCAGGCATTCCACCAGCCGCCCCTTCACAGCAGCATCCTCTGGGGAAACAGGGCACACGGGGGCTGAGCGCCACACCTGCCCTGCCCACCTGCTGGGACAGTGGCCACACCACCACTCTGTTGTCCCTGGAAGAGCTCGGGCTGTCTCGAACCCCCTCCCAGGTCCCCAGGGGAGGTGAGTGAGAGAAGGAGACAGCAGATACATCTCCAGACCTGGGTTCTCATCCTGCTTTGCTCTGACCCTGCTAGGCAGGAGGTGCCACCCCTGTGAGCCTCAGTTTCCCCTTCCGCAGCACTGATACTCTGTAGATTTCTCGAAGAGCAAAGAAAGCTCTAGGAACCTTCCGCAGAGACACCCCCAAACCCAGGCTGGTCTTCCCAAGGCCCAGTCTGAATGCTGAGCCACCTCTGATGAGGACACCCTGGCCGTTCAGTGGCCTGCCTGGTATAAGACCTGTGCGTGCCGGGCCCTTGCCTGGCAGTTAGTTCAAAGGTGAGAAAGCACAGCCAGGCACCCCCTGCCAGCTCCCTCAACATGAGACAGACAGACTGATGCTGACCACTGCCATTTTCTGGAATGTGATGTGTGATCAAGTGTATAGGACAGCTGTCTAGGATTCTAACAAAAAATGTTGCCCCCAATCTCTCAGGACATGCACCAGCTAGAGGAACAAGCTAAGGGACACCACAGGCAGCAATCAGCTGTGTCCAGACCTCAGGACACACAACTACACAGCTCCCCTGGCTTCTCAAAAAACAGATGGGGTGAGTTATATTAGACTAGAAGAAATTTGACGAGGTGGAGAGAAAAAAAAAGTTTAAAAAGTTACATGACACTGTGACTTTGAGTCTTCTTAGGTATGATAATGGCACTGTGGTTTCGTAGTGTTCTTGGTCTTAGGGGACATATGAGGAAATATTTGGGAGTTCGGGGAGCGTTTTGATGTCTGCAGTTTGCTTTTAAGTAGTTAAGAGCAAGAGTGGGAGGCCAAGAGGGCGAGTGAGTGAGAATACAGAACAGCAGTGTGCAAAACAGTGTTACCAATCACTGCTGGGTCTAGGTAGAGGGTCTCCAGTGTTTGCTATACTGTTCTCTCAAGTTATCTTTGTTTAGAATATTTTTATTGTTTAGAGGTGGGGTCTTGCCATGTTGCCCAGGCTGGAGTACAGTGGCTAGTCACAGATGTGATCATAGTGATCATAGTTCACTTCAGCCTCCAATTCCTGGGCTGAAGCGATCCTCCCTCTTCAGCCTCCTGAGTTGCTAGGACTACAGGCATGTGGCACTGCGCCCCGCTTATGATTTAAGTTCTTTGTAGTATAACATTGGGGCAAAAGCTAATGTCAGGGAATAAAGAGTGCAATTCTTCCAGATTAAAAGTGATTGTGAGGCCGGGCACGGTGGCTCACACCTGAAATCCTAGCACTCTGGGAGGCTGAGGCGGGAGGATCGCTCAAGGTCAGGAGTTCAAAACCAGCCTGAGCAAGAGAGAGACCCATCTCTACTAAAAATAGAAAGAAATTAGCCAGGCCGGGCGTGGTGGCTCACGCCTGTAATCCTAGCACTCTGGGAGGCCGAGGCGGGCGGATTGCTCAAGGTCAGGAGTTCGAGACCAACCTGAGCAAGAGCGAGACCTTGTCTCTACTAATAATAGAAAGAAATTAATTGGCAAACTAAATATATATAGAAAAAATTAGCCGGGCATGGTGGCACATGCCTGTAGTCCCAGCCACTTGGGAGGCTGAGACAGAAGGATCCCTTCAGCCCAGGAGTTTGAGCTAGGTTGACGCCACAGCACTCTAGCCCAGGCAACAGAGTGAGACTCTGTCTCAAAAAAAAAAAAAAAATTCTATATTTCTTATATCATTAATATAGTTACTATCACCTCTGTATGTTACCTGTAAATGTTGAAGTCTTTGGTTTTAGGCCTTTATGTCACCATTTTCTCCCTTCTCTCATCTGTAGTCTATTCTGAGTCTCCCAGAAGATCTTTTGGAGGTTCCCAGCGAATCGCTCTTCTTAAATAGTGGTGGCGATTCCTTAAAGTCCATACGACTCCTCAGCGAGATTGAAAAACTTACCGGCACATCAGTACCCGGGCTTCTGGAAACGATTCTCAGCAGCTCCATTTTAGACATTTACAATCACATCCTTCACACACTGTTTCCGGATGAAGACCTGACATTCAGCAAGAGTTGTGCCACGAAAAGGAAACTCAGCGACGTCAGTGAAGAGGAAGCTGGTGGAAAATCTTCACATCAGAAGTCTACCGTGACTTTAAATTGCAACAGTGAGATCAAGGCTTTCGTTGCACTCAGCAGAGGGAGTCAGAGTTTGTTTCTGAATGCTACCATGTCTTTAACTCAGTTAGGGCACATCCCTTCAGTCTGTTCTTCTGACTTAATGTCACAGACTAACATTCAAAATTTGAAAAGCTTAAGTCCTCCAGCTCTTACTGGGAAGTCAGAAAATCCATCCTTTGTTGCAGAAGTTTCTGAAGAGGGGAAACCTGAGAAAATGGAGTTACGTGTGAGGTGGAGGTCAGACACCGGCAAATGTGTAGACGCTTCACCGCTAGTTGTAATACCAGCTTTTGATAAGTCATCTGCAACTGTGTACATTGGTTCCCATTCTCATAGAATGAAGGCCATCGACCTTTACTCGGGGAAGGCGAAATGGGAACAGATTTTGGGAGATCGAATTGAATCCTCAGCGTGTGTATCTAAGTGTGGAAATTTTATTACAGTGGGTAAGTTTTTGAATTTGAGGTTTGTAGAGTTAAATTGAATATAATAATGCTGGTAGGACCAAGTGAAATGAAAAAAAAAACTTTTTATGGTTGAGTTTGGTTGCTGTCAGAAAAAATAGTTAACCGTGTGCTGATTAACAGCGTGGGCCTTGGATTTGAGCCTAACTCTATAGATGTTACGAGCTCTGTGACCGTTGGCAAGTTGCTGAACCTCTTAGAACTTCAGTTTTCTTCTGAGTAAAGTGGGAGTAATAATAAAACATGTTTTGGCATCCCAAATTACCCCAAAACTTAATGATCTAGCGCAACAAGCATTTATTATTTCACGGTCTCTGTGGGTGAGGAATTCAGGAGCAGTTTCGATGGCAGCTCTGGCTCAGGGTCTCTCATGTGGCTGTAGCCATCTGAAGGCTTGCTGTGGGCTGGGTAATCGACTTCCAAGATGGCTCATTCACATTGCCGTGAGCAGAAAGCCTCAGTTCTTTGCTGGTTCTAGGCAGGAAACTTCAGTCTTGCCACACAAACCTCTTTGTAGACTGCTTGAACGCCCTCACAACACGGCAGCTAACTTCCCTCAGAGCGAGTGATCCGAAAGAAAGCAAGTAAAGAGGAACACAGCACGTTTTAGGAGCTGGTCTCCTCAATTGCATGCCGTCGTTTTTCTTTTATTCCATTCGTTAGAATTGCATCACTCTGTCCGGCCCACTCTCCAGAGGAAGGAAGTTAGGCTCTACCTCCTGAAAGGAAAAGGATCAAAGGATTTGTGGGCATACTTACTTTAAAACCACCAGAATCATCATAGAGCTTTTGGGAGGATTAAATGAGATAATTGCTGATGCATCCATGGGTACGTTGCTATGGACAGACTAAGGGCTCAGGAAGTGTTAGCCACCACCTGCTGCTCTGTTTCTTTAATGCGTGGGTTACTTTTACTGCATTAGGACTTTTGGTGTCGTGGGTGTAGTATCTCTACATGACTACCACTCTCTTTTTACTCTTCCAGTTACATTAGGTTTCACTTTGTATGCTCATGGAATCTTCATCAGAGCTTTTCAGGCTAGGTGCTAGGGAATATATTTCCCTCCTTGTGCTATCCTAGGTGGGATTTACTTGAATCTGAATTTGATTCTTCCCTTTTAAACACCTGCAGTTTGAAAATTACATGACAGGAAACTTTCAGTTATGTATGTGAAGGGTCTGATATGTAGGCTCTTGAGTAGTTCCCATCCGTGAAAATTCAGTGAGATTCCTGTTTGTACCCCAAGTGTCTAGACTCAAGGCCTGTGGCACATGGCGGTCACTTAGTACTTATAAAATATTTTTATTAAGATATTATTTACATACAGTAAAACTCATCCTTTTTAATACACAGTCTCTGTGTTTTGACACATACATATATCATGTAACCACCACCACAATCAACAAGTTCATTACTCTGAAATATTTCCGGGCTACTTTGTAGTCATCTCTCCCTATACCTCCAGGCAACCACCAATCTGTTTACTGCCCCTCTAATTTTGTCTTTTCCAGAATAGCATATAAATGAAATTATACAGTATGTTAGTCTGCTTCTTTAACTTAGTGTAATGGTTAAGGTTCGATCGTATTGTAGTGTGTGTCAGAACTTAGTTTCTTTTTACTGCTGAGTATTCCATTGTGTAGATGTACCACAGTTTGCTTATCCATTCACATTTGGATTGTTTCCATTTTTGGTAATTATAAAAAAGACTTCCATCAACATTTGTGAATGGGCTTTTATTTAAACCTGAGTTTTAATTTCACTTGGGTCAATACCTGGCGGGGGGTGAGGAGGGTGCTTCTGGGTTATATGGTTAAGTGTAGATTTAAATGTATAAGAAACTGCCAAATTGTTTTGCAAAGGGACTGAACCATTTTCTGTTACCGTCATTAATTTGTGAGAGGTGTAATTGCTCCACGTCCTTGCTAGGATGTTGGTATTGTCGGTTTTTAAATTTTTTAAATTTTTAAATATTTAAAAAAAATTTTATTTTAACCATTCAAATAATCATGGCTTGATATTTCATTGTGGTTTTAATTTTCTCTTCTCTAGGGACTGATGATATTGAACATCTTTTCCTAAGCTCATTTGCTATCTGTGTATCTTTTGTGAAGTGTCTGCTCACATCTTTTGCCCATTTTTTATTGTTACAATTGTTTTCTGTTGAGTCTTGAGAATTCTTTTGTGTATTCTACCTACAGTTTCTTTATCAGATTCGTGTTTTGCACGTTTTCTTTCAGTCTGTGGCTTGTTTCTTCATTCTCTTAATATAGTGTCTTTTGAAGAGGAGTTCTTAATTTTGATGAAGTCCAGTTTATCTGGTTTTTTTTTAAATGGCTCATGCTTTTGGTATCATATCTAAGGAATTTTTTTTGCCTAACCCAAGGTCACCAAGATTTTCTTCTATATTTTCTTTTGGAATTTAACTGAACTGAAAGAAATTTTTACCCAGTTGAGTTCTGGGATGTTCTATGTAGGACATTTCTGTTTGCCTCTCTTAGCAGGACACTACTCTCTTGCTACTAAGTAGTAGCTGCCAGAAAAAAGATGCACAAAAAGTATGTTGGGAATTGGGCCTCAAGTGAGCAGCGGTGTCTGTGGCCATACCTAGCGCCCTCTAGAGAGTGGGGATCAGTGAAATTGCTGTAGATAGCTGTCCCCAAATCCCACTTCACTTGATTGACATGCTCTACAGGGAACTTGAGTAACTTCCACTTTGTAGATTTTTACCACTTCTACTTCCAGCTGGATTATTCTGGCTACTCCACAGTCAGGGACTCCTGCCCTATCTTCTCATCCATGCCGGCAATTTGAGAAAAGCAGCCTAGTTGTTAAGAGCATAGGCTCTAGCGCTTGACTTCTAGATTCAAATCTTGGTTCTGCCACATATTATCTGTGTAATTTTTCCCTAGTAATGTGTAATCTCTCTGTGCTTCCATTTTGTCATCTCTACAATGTGGTTATAATAGTGCTTGCTTCACTGTGAGAATTAAATGAGTTGATAAATGTAAAATGCTTAGAATAGTACCTGGCACGTAGTAAACACTCAGTGAACATTGACTGTTAACATTACCATTTCTTGAACACCTTCTGTGCATTTTATCCACTGGGCATTTTATCCACATTATCTGAATTGTCGCAATAACCTTTGAAGTAGATGAAGCCTCATTTTTCTGCAGAAGAACAATTTGAGGTTCAGCAATGCTGGGTAATTTGTCCAATGATGGCCATGATGAGATTTGAATCTAGACATGTCAAAGCCTCTCTAGCACAGCATGTTTTATTATTTTCTCAGTAGTGAAGTACCTTTAAAAAATAAGGCACAAGTGATTACTGTTCAGTTTCTGCTTTATATTGCTGAAATTTACATCAAATGAGCTGAACACAGAGCCTTTATACACATGAAAAACACTGAATATAAATTGTCATGATTTAGGCTCTTAAAGAACTATTTTCCAGTGACATCTAAATCTCATCTTTTATATTTTCTTTCCCTGCAGGCTGTTACGATGGATTAGTATATGTGCTGAAAAGTGATACTGGAGAAAAATACTGGATGTTTACTACTGAGGGTGCTGTAAAAAGCTCAGCAACCATGGATCCAACCACAGGGCTCCTGTACATTGGATCTCATGACCAGCGTGCATATGCTTTAGATATTTATGTAAGAATTGCCCACATCAGTCTAACACCATAAGCATAGAAGAGCAAGAAACTGTCAAGTGTGGTTGAGTCTGGAAGCAGGTGTTAACTGTTTCCCAAGTTAGCATTGTGATCTGGGAAGAGTAAAGCATTAGTTAAGTCTTAATATCTTAAGACATTTTGAACTTCTTTATCAAACTTACCACAAATAAGTTTGCTGCTTAGAGTTTTGAAATGTAAAGAACTTAGAATTATCGGCTGGGCGCGGTGGCTCACGCCTGTAATCCTAGCACTCTGGGAGGCCGAGGCGGGTGGATCTCTCAAGGCCAGGAGTTCGAAACCAGCCTGAGCAAGAGTGAAACCCTGTCTCTACTAAAAATAGAAAGAAATTAATTGGACAACTAAAAATATATATAGAAAAAATTAGCTGGGCATGGGGCGCATGCCTGTAGTCCCAGCTACTCGGGAGGCTGAGGCAGGAGGATCGCGTGAGACCAGGAGTGTGAGGTTGCTGTGAGATAGTCTGACACCACAGCACTCTAGCCCGGGCAACAGAGTGAGACTCAGTCTCAAAAAAAAAAAAAAAAAAAAACTTAGAATTATCATCTTGACAATTGAAAAAAATCACAAAGGACGACATCAATAAGATATTTTGAGACCTGATTGCATAAAAATAAAAAACTTTATGTAAGAATAACAAAATTAAACAAGCTGGGGAAAAAGTTTGAAAGAAATGTGAAAAAGAGTTAAAATTCATTTATATTTATTATAAATGAGACTAAAGAGCAAATACAAACTAGTAAGAAAAATATAAAGATCCAGGTAGAAAAATAAGGGACAAACACACAGGATCCCAAAGAAGAAATGGCTAGTAAATGTATGTAGGTGTTTCATACCTGTAATAATCAAAGGAATGAAAACTTAAAACCATGAGATGAAAAACAAATGGTATTAGGTTAGAGAAGATATTATAATGATAATATTAAATGCTGATGAGAGTGGTTGGAGGTTGTATAGTACTGGGTGAGGCCTCTAAAGAAAATAATTTGGCCATAGTAACAATTTCATACCCTTTCATCCAGTAAAATTATTTTCTAGGAATTTATCCTGGCAAAATAATTAGAAACAAGGACACATATATGCTATTTCGAAGTTGTTTATAATACCAGGAAATTAGTTACACAAAAGTTTTCAATGATAAGGTAGAGATAAATTATTTTACATTCATATGGGATATGATACATTAATATTACATTTAAGTAGTTTTATAAAATAAGTGAGTAAAACATGATACCAAGTTGTATATTCAGAATGATCTCAACTATATACACACACAGACCAAAAAGATCAAAAGAGAAAATTGTAAAATGTGAACACGGGTTATCTCTGGATAGTGTCCTTTGTCTTCTTTATACTAATCTGATTCTCCCACAATAGGCATGTATTTTACACTCAAGATAAAAGCAACTGATGTTAACTAAATTGACATAATATCCCAGGGGATAGGATATATGGATTTATTAACCACCAGCAAAAACAAAATAATTTGCTTTCCTATTTGCAGAAAAAGCAGTGTGTTTGGAAGTTGAAATGTGGAGGAGCTGTCTTTTCTTCTCCTTGTTTGAGCCTGATTCCACGTCATTTGTATTTTGCTACATTGGGAGGACTTCTGCTGGCTGTAAATCCTGTACGCATAAACTAATATGTATTGATTTTATCTATTTTTCTTTAATAATTTTTAAAAATTTTTCTTTGAATTCTGAACGTTTGAGTAGTTTTCAGTTAGGTGTAGTCCAGATATCACTGAATGAGAATTCATTAAGAATGATTGACATGGGCCCCATACGGTGGCTCACGCCTGTAATCCTGGCACTCTAGAAGGCCAAGGCGGGAAGATCACTTGAGGTCAGGAGTTCAAGACCAGTCTCAGCAAGAGTGAGACCCTGTCTCTACTAAAAAGAGAAAGGAATTAGCCGGGTGTGGTGGCACATGCCTGTAGTCCCGACTACTCGGGAGGCTGAGGCAGGAGGATCGCTTGAGCCTAGGAGTTGAGGCTGTTGTGAGCTAGGCTGACACCACGGCACTCTAGCCTGGGCAACAGAGCGAGAGACTCTGTTTCAAAAAAGATTGACATGAAATCTAGAAAGATGAGAAAAATCTAAGTTCCTATCTTTTACCTGTTTTTAAAATTGGCAGTTTTCTCAATCATATTAAGAACTCTGTGTCCAAGGTAAGGATAGGTCTTAGGTACTAGTTATTTCTTTCCGGGTTTTATTGCTGGTTTTTACCCTAGCTCTCATAAATAGCACCGATTGATTTTATAGCTGTGTATATGTTTATTAGCTAGCTTCATTTATATCAGCATGCCACTATAGCATTTTCTGATTTTTTCAGCTCTGCCTCTGGGAAATTTAGGAGTTTGTTGTATAAAGGATAATTGATTAGTAGAATGATTTAAAAATTGTTTTTTTCTTTTTTTGAACACACAAAGCCCTTAGTAAATGATTTTAAATGCTGTGAATTGCTTTTTGCCTGTGACAGGCTACTGGGAACAGAATTTGGAAACATTCCTGTGGAAAACCACTCTTCTCTTCCCCACAGTGTTGCTTACGGTATGTTTGCATTGGCTGTGTAGACGGCGATTTGCTTTGCTTCACTCACTCGGGAGAACAGGTAAAAATTTCTAGTCTATTTTACGTGTCTTTCTCAAAGGCATAGTAGGTGATGACAGCTGAAGGGAAATTTTAAACATTATTCAACTCACTGTGTTGAGAACTCGTTATATTTTCATTGTCAAGACATGGTTTCTTAATTTTTGAATGATAGTTCCCCTGAAACATTGTTATACTTCTTTTGCTATCTCCCTCCCCCAGTTTTTAAAATTTTACTAGTTTTTAGCCAATTTCATTATAACTTTTATTAAGAAGTGCTCTGGTGCCAGAGGCGGTGGACTGGACTGGGCTGGGCTGGGCTGTCCCGTCCCTGGGACTCCAGTTAGCATGCTCCAGCTCTGGTCGGGGGCAGAGCTGGGCTACACGGACTTATCCTATCCTCAGGCCCTCCTGTAGTGTGTGCTGGCTCTGGCTTGGTGTAGACAGGGGCGGGATGGTCCCCAAGCCCAGTGCAGAATGCTCAGGTGGGGTGGGCAACGGCTGTACGCAGGCAGCCGGAGGGTGCCCGGTTTATACTGCTGCAGCTGCTGCGGGCCGGGGAGTTTGTCCTCAAGGCACATGAAAACGTGCAGCATCTTCACCGCTGGTGGCAGCGGGCTCTTTGCCAGTGGCTTGCACCTTGGCTCCTTTTGCTCCATGTCACAATGACTTTAAATTACTTTGATGAAATCTTTCATTATATTCTCTTAATACTTTTATTTACACAGCAGTTTGAATATATTCTTACCTTTAGATTCTTGAGAAATAAGAAGAGGCAAATGCTATTATGTATTTTTTTGGATGAGCTACAGAAAGATGAATGTGATTTTGTCCAAGTCAGGGACACAATGGAGATTACAAATCGTATTTCATGAACATGCCATCTGTTTTGTTTTGTTTTCCATTATGCTGTGGGTTTTGTGCATTTGTACATAATACCTTAGACTTAGGTCTTTTCTTCCTTGTGTCTTCAAAATAGTAGCCAACAGGTTTATCTGTAGAAGCTTTGCAATAAGCAAATAGTATATATTTACAGGGCAGACACAACTTGTAGCTCTTTGTTTAAAGCTCTAATTTATTACATATAAACTCTTCCTTTCAGCTCATTTACTTCCTTTTTCCTACATTTAGAGAATAGAGTAAGATAGTTTTTAATAGATACATTGAAAACTCAGTGCAGTTTTATCTTTGAACTCAGTGTCTCTGAACATACTAGTAATAACTCTTCAATGGGGTTCAAAATTAATTTTGCCTCAATGTTATGTGTAGCATTGAATCATGCAATAATAACATGCCAGTGTATTTTTTCCTGCATTTTGCCACTAGGACAGAGGTCTAATATGGGGAGATAACTTTGGGGAAAAGCCATATTCTCTGTGTGTAGTTATCATGCAGATTAGCCTACACCATCTCTTAGATGTGTGTTAAGAACCTCATGATGCTTTAAGGGGGAATTGTAGCAATTAGATGAATGAATGATTTTTTATTTTATTCCTCTTTACAGGTTTGGCAATTCTCTACCAGTGGACCAATCTTTTCATCACCGTGTACCTCACCATCAGAGCAAGACGTATTTTTTGGTTCCCATGATTGCTTTATCTACTGTTGCAACATGGAAGGTCGCCTCCAGTGGAAATTTGAAACTACTTCAAGGGTGTATGCAACACCGTTTGTTTTCCATAACCAAAGTCATCGCAGTGAAATGTTGCTGGCAGCAGCATCTACAGATGGGCAGCTGTGGATCTTGGATTCTCAGACCGGACAACTGCAAAGTGTGTATGAACTTCCTGGAGAAGTCTTCTCTTCTCCTGTGGTCTGGGAATCAATGCTCATTATTGGGTGTAGAAATAATTACGTTTATTGTCTGGATTTATTGGGTGGCAATAAAAAATAATCAGGGACAGTCCTTATTTATGTGTATTGTGAGATATTTGAAAATATTTTACCATTGTAGAGCATGTAGATGGTCTTAATTTTATATTAAAGATTATAATTTGATTAAGAAATTGAAACTTGTCTACAGTTTATTGGAGGACAACAATATTTTACTTCCTATAGGAGGAACAAAACACATCAATGTATTTGGTGGCACTTTCTTAGGTGGGATTCTATATGTCAGCTTGACTGGGATGATGCACATTCCAGTTGAGCAGGGCTGGGGTAAGGGTGCTCAAGCCATACTGGTTCCTGAAACGGAAGGAAAGATCAGTAATACCCTGTCCTTTTGGCAGCCCAGGCAAGTGCCTCACTTGCCTCAACTCACTTCACCCTGGTGCCACCCTGTGTGTGCGGTGTGTGGCCGTCAGCTGTGCTGCCCACGCTCTAAGCGGATGCTTGTGCTGCTGGTACGTGGCCCACACTCTAGCTCTAAGGTGGCTGCAGGATCATGTTGTCTGAGCCTCCAACTGTTCAATTCCAATTTGGGAGTGAGACAAACATTTAATTGCCCCTGTTCATTATTTTTCTCCAAAAATATCTAGTGAGAAATAAAATATAAAATATAAATAAATAATAATAATAAAATATAAAACATTTTGAACTTTTTCTTAATCAACAAAAGCTATGTAAATACTATAATGAGATGGTTTGTAGATGGTTCATCAAAATCAAAGTCCATCAGCACCAAAGATCTTACGGGTATTTTTTATTGAAAGATCTTTTCCCTTCAATAATGAACATTTTACATTAAAACTTTATACAACCAAAATCTCAAAATAATATTAAAATCACACTAACATTTTCATTAAGTCTACTTTATTGTTGGTAAAAATATTGCAAGACACTTTAATGTTTCTGCTTTAAAATAAGCAAACTAAACGTCACAAGAAGAGACAATACATACTATACATTTGTAGTGACTTGCTAAAATGATAATAGTAATGTTTGTGTAAGAAACAGTTGCACTTGAAAAATTAAAAAAGTAAACAAAAAAACTCTAGTTTTATATATAAGTCTATGAACAGAGGTTAATCATCTAAAACCTTGCCAGGAGAAATGTATGTTTGTTGAAATTTTAAAAAAAGTTTGTGTACTTAACATAGAAATCATTCATTTAAAAAAAAAAGTCTTGAACTTCTCATAAGTTTTTACATATGTTTTACGCCTATGATCCTAGCACTCTGGGAGGCCAAGGCAGGTGGATCCCTCAAGGTCAGGAGTTCAAAACAAGCCTGAGCAAGAATGAGACCCTGTCTCTACTAAAAATAGAAACAAATTAATTGGCCAACTAAAAATATATAGAAAAAATTAGCTGGGCATGGTGGTGCCTGTAGTCCCAGCTACCCGGGAGGCTGAGGCAGAAGGATTGCTTAAGCCCAGGAGTTTGAGGTTGCTGTGAGCTAGGCTGAGTCCATGGCACTCTAGCCGGGGCAACACAGTGAGACTCTGTCTCAAAAAAAAAAAAAAAAAAGGTTTAAGTCCAGCAATTTTATTTATAAAGAAAAAAGGAAAATATTTTAATCATACATTCATTTCCTGTCTCATGGCACTGTCTGTACTCTTTGAATCTAGTGTGGACTAGACTTGTGCTACTTTTACATGGGAACAATTAAGTAACTTTTAAGTGTATCATTTTTCATATAAATTTCTGATGTTTATCCAAGGCTTAAGAAGTAAATTCTAATTATATAGGTTCATTGAGAAAAGACCATCTCATTGTAATTAGTCTTTTATTTAAAGTATGGTCATTAAAATTTTTTAAAGCCTGTGTCTCTAGAGCACATACACACACACTGCTCTCAAGCATATTCAGACTTAAAATGGTTAGACATAAATATGGTTAATAAGAAAAATTCTTCCCTGAAGAATTTTAATTTTAATAAACAAAGCTCCATGGAAAACAAAATATGGAGATTCTGAGGAAATCCATGTAATTAGTACTAAAAACTAAAAACAGAAAAAATTGAGTCAATCACAGTTAATTAAACTTAGCTGAGTAACTGGCGAGTATAGGACGTAGTATGTTTGTGGGGATGAGGAGAACATGGGACTGTTGCTATGAAGAAAGGATTTATACAAGTTTATCAAATTTTTATTTATGTTCTAAGAAATGAAAACTTCATTTTCAGATTGGGATTCTACTAGATTGACCCTCAATAATAAGACTTGTCAAAGATCTGGGAATTTGAAAGTTCATGATAAATATTCACCTGTATCACAATCAGTGACTTGTTTGCTCTTATTTATTCATGAGTTTAGCAGATCTATAAAGCAGGACTTTTAAAACAAAACACCTAAATGAGTTCCCTCAACAAAGGAAGACATGAAACAGAACTACAAAGTAAACATGAAAAACTTAAATAGTTCATGGGAGTCATTTCACTTCTCATTTGATACCATCTTTAAAGTAATGAGCAGAGTTTAGTTCTCCACAGAACCAGATTTGTACATTTGTTCATTTAATAAAAATTCATTGTATACTGACCACTGATATTTTGTATCCTAAATATTTCTGGAAACGTTCCCTCAGTTCAGGCCTGCATCATTTTTATTTTACGATATTGTTTTCTAATTCATCTCTCTCCATTTATTCATATTCCCCTGAAATTCATCCTCCCCACAGCATTTAGAGTGGTCTATCTCCAGTGCAGATAGGACCATGAACCGCACTTTAAAACGTTAACATCCAAGCATCTTAAAACATGTCAGGCTTTCATAATCTGACTTTTGCCCAACTCTCCATCTTTAGCTTTCCTCCTGCCTGTCTGCCCTTTTCTGTGGCATTACTGAGCTACTGGTGATACCCTCCTCACCAATCCCTATACTTTAGTCAAATGCGTATAGCATTTTATGCTTCTCTGCCTCTCTTGCTGCTGCCTTGCTTTCCTGCCCTCTAGCCCTTTTAATCTGGCTAACCTCACTCCTTAAGTGTCAGCTCAGGCATTATCTCTAGAACATCCATTCCTGACAGCTTTTATTTATGTTCTTTAAATCCCAGTGCCTAGCTCTTAGCGGAAACTCAATAAATAATGATTGAGTAAAACAGATGAAGACTGTACAAAGATTATTTCAAAGATTATCCCCTATAATCTAGCAGCAGAGTGGATAGAGATGTAAAGAAATAATAATTTACAGTTCAGGTGGAAGAGGTACAACAGAAAAATTGATAAAGCACCGAGATGGCCCCCAGGAAGGAGATGCCTATTTATCTGGGGAAAGAGCAGGAATCGGGAAAGACTTCACATAGCAGACTGAGTCTTAAAAGATGAAAAGCGCTTTTCCGAGGAGCCGGCAAGATGGCGGAAGTGGAGCAGAAGAAGAAGCGGACCTTCCGCAGGTTCACCTGCCGCGGCGTGGACCTGGACCAGCTGCCGGACATGTCCTACGAGCAGCTGATGCAGCTGTACAGTGCGCGCCCGCGGCGGCGGCTGATCCGCGGCCTGCACTCGCTGCTGAGGCGCCTGCGCAAGGCCAAGAAGGAGGCACCGCCCGTGGAGAAACCCGAGGTGGTCGAGACGCACCTGTGGGACATGATCATCCTGCCCGAGATGGCCGGCAGCATGGTGGGCGTCTACAACGGCAAGACCTTCAACCAGGTGCAGATCAAGCCCGAGAGGATTGGCCACTACCTGGGGGAGTTCTCCGTCACCTACAAGCCGGTGAAGCAAGGCCTGCCCGGCGTCGGCGCCACCCACTCTTCCCGCTTCATCCCCCTCAAGTGGCCTGCTCAGCCAATAAAGACCCTTCTCTAGTCAAAAAAAAAAAAAAAAAAAAAAAGATGAAAAGAAATTGTCAGAATAGTAAAGAAAAACATTTCAGAAATAAGGAGTAGGGTGTATACTGATAAAGGTGTAAACAGTAATGGTAATTTTGCAAACCATTAATAGCAAACAACAAACTTAGCCTGTTGCTAAAAAGGTGCTGTTAGGAAGTAGAGAACAGTATACAGTATTACTTTATATGTTTCTACTATATTTTAGAATTTTGGTTCTGGTGTTTTTGTTCATTTATGTTGGGTAGATGAATTTGTGAGTGAGTCTTTGAGATGCTTGTATGCCTTGGACTTGGTGACATCTAGTGTCTCCCCAAGTGGCTTGTTGAAGTTATGGATAATTAGAAGTATTTTTTTTTTTTTTGAGACAGAGTCTCACTGTGTTGCCCGGGCTAGAGTGAGTGTCCTGGCGTCAGCCTAGCTCACAGCAACCTCAAACTCCTGGGCTCACGCGATCATTCTGCCTCAGCCTCCCGAGTAGCTGGGACTACAGGCATGCGCCACCATGCCCCGCTAATTTTTTCTATATATATATTTAGTTGGCCAATTAATTTCTTTCTATTTGTAGTAGAGATGGGGTAAATGTAAGGACACAAATTGAATGTGCTTTGCTAAATAAAATCTTAAAAATTCTAAGACTTCTTTTTCTCAACTTCAAGAGAAATGATGTTGAATACTTGAAGCCAGTAGGGGGACATCATATGAATAAAGGCTGTGTCAATCTTTATATTACTTTTTTTTTTTTTTTTTTTTGAGACAGAGTCTCACTCTGTTGCCCGGGCTAGGGTGCCGTGGCATCAGCCTAGCTCACAGGAACCTCAAACTCCTGAGCTCAAGCAATCCTTCTGCCTCAGCCTCCTGAGTAGCTGGGACTACAGGCATGTGCCACCATGTCCGACTAATTTTTTCTATATATATTTTTAGTTGGCCAATTAATTTCTTTGTATTTTTAGTAGAGACAGGGTCTCGCTCTTG